>CAMOHE010053583.1:0-13659 GCA_946598075.1 Artocarpus hirsutus
AACCAATGCCCAAGGAATGATTTCGAGAAAAATCAAATGAGCAACATTTCTTATGCTTCAGCTGTTGGAAGCCTTATGTATGCTCAGGTCTGCACAAGACCTGACATTGCATTTGTTGTAGGAATGTTGGGCAGATATCAGAGTAACTCAGGCATTGACCACTAGAGGGCTGCAAAGAAGGTGATGAGATACCTTCAAGGTACAAAGGATTACATGCTTATGTATAGACGAACTGACAATCTAGAGGTGATTGGCTACTCCGATTCAGACTTTGCTGGCTGTGTTGATTCGAGAAAATCAACTTCTGATTATATTTTCATGCTAGCTGGAGGAACTATATCCTGGAGAAGTGGAAAGCAAACGTTGGTTGCTACTTCCACAATGGAGGCAGAGTTTGTTTCATGTTTTGAGGCTACTTCACATGGTGTATGGTTGAAGAGTTTCATGCAAGGCCTTAGAATTGTAGATTCTGTGTCTAGGCCATTAAGAATATATTATAACAATTCAGCTGCTGTCTTTATGGCTAAGAATAATAAGAGTGGCAGTCAAAGTAAACACATCGACATTAAGTACTTAGCCATAAGGGAACGTATTAAAGAAAATAAAGTGGTCATAGAGCATACAAACACTGAATTGATGATCGCAGATCTTTGACAAAAGGAATGCCACCGAAGTCATTTAAGGATCATGTAATTCATATGGGACTTGGTTCCATAATGTAAATTTGTTTGTACATACAATTTACAGTCTTAATGAAACTCTTATTCAGTTGTGATGTTTTCTCATATTTGATTTGTGCATAAAGTTATTGGAGGAAATTCACATTTAGTAGGACCAAGAATAAACATTGGGTTTATTCATAAAGTTAAGTTACCATATAAGGAATAAAGTTTGGAAAATAATACATAGCAATACATAGAAGATAATACTCACAATTAGAGAAACTATCGCCATGATTCATGTATTTGTTTACTTAAAAGTTTGGGATTAATGAATATAAGGTTAAATATAGAGACCAAGTGGGAGAATGAACGTTTTATTCTTAAATTGTTGTAAATGGAATTCATTGTGAGAATTTGAACCATTGCAACATTATGGTCTCATATTTATTTTTCATTAAACCCCAATTAATCCTTCTGGTAACTCATTTTCTATTACCTGTATATATTTCCTTAATGGGAGGAGATAAATGACAGAGAAAATAAGGAGTGAAATACATAAAGGTTTTTTTTTTTAATTTCACATTGTTTTGGTCCTTATCGCCTCTCACTCTATTCAGTTTATTATACACCATCGTATTTGAGTGTCTGAGTGATAGAAGCATCCAAAACTGGTGGTGCATCATTCAACAACAGCAACAACTACACAGTTGCAGCAATGGCCGAAGGTAAACAAGTTTTCACACTTCTGTATTGATTTTGTTATGCATATTGTTTTTGGCATAATTGAATCAAATTTAAAGCTTTCATATATGACTTAAGTTCATATATTGGTCTAAGCTAGGTCTTGGTCTTACAAAGTTTCAACCCAAAATATTAGATGAGGTTTTTAACTAAGAAAATTTGGGGAAAATGGTTTTGATCTATCACTTGATATGTTTCTATGATTTCTGTATGTTTTGTATGCTTTGTGAATTAGGAAAATAGATTAGATCAAGTTGAACTTGATTTGAGCTTGGGAGAAGAAATTGGGAAAACCCTAATTTTTCACTAACAGGTAGGCCAGTCTAGGCTACTATAAACATGGCTCGTCACGTATTCTAGCACACTAGTCCTATGAATCGGTAGGCCAAAAAAATTGTACAATTTTGTGTTTTTGTGTGATTTTGGTTCTTTTTCAAACTACGTCATTTTTAAATTTTATTTTGATTGAATGACCAGAATGTTACTTAAAAACTTTTTTTTATGCGTCATGAACTTTATAATTCATTCCATGTTTTTTTCATTTAAATCTAAAACGATCCACTAAGAGGCATGATTAATGTATAGAATGTCTTTTCCTTCTAAATCAGATTAGCTTCTAATTTTATAATAGTGTTAAAGGTCCTAGAACATAGTAGAGCGTATGCTGGGTTAGCACTAGTTTGGAGCTTACATGTTTGTCCCCATGTAATCAAAGTAGGATTTCTTCTTCTTTTCTTGTAAGCCATGTTTTCTAAGTGTTTGGCCTTAAAATTATTTAAGAATTGTATTTTCTTATATTATTCAATATTTGAAAATGAGATTTTAAATGAATTGCAAAAGATAAAATAAACCTCGATTCTTACACTCACCGAGCTATCTGTTTTTTAATGTGATTTTAAACACTATCTAGTATGCCTATTAAATAATTGTGTTTTATTAATAGAGCCTTTAGAGTTTAGATCGCATAGAGGGCGTCCTAGGAGCAAGTCCTAAAAATCCCATATAAGCTACTTCAATGGTGTTATACAGGTGCTTTAAAGTAAGTATTTGTTATTATTATGCTTTTTTTGCAATAAATCATATATTGTTCATTTGACAAGCTCATTTTGAAGCTATGCATTATTTTAAATTCAATATGTTTTATTGAATGGATATTGTTGTATTTTTAAAGATCATCCCACTTAGCCTTTAGCCTTTCGCTCATAGTTTTATGGTGTAGTGTGATGTGCCAAGTTAGTGGAGTGGTTAACGATGATTTTTATGATTATCCCATCAGAAGATGTGGCTGTACACTTGAACTCTTAATTGGTTAGTGCTTCTTAGGGGCCTTATTATTCAATTCCTCAACTGCAATGCGTGTATGTATACTGATTGTTTGATACTATCCCATACTTTACTTTTTATTAAATTATAAGTCTAGTGGTCTGTTATGTAATTATTTTTTTAATTTTGATCTGACACTCTGAAGCATATTTCTTTGAACAAGTACACCTGTTTTGGTTTGAGACAAATACTTGTTTTACTTATTTTAATTAGAATTAACTTTTAACCCCTTTACAGGGTGTTACAAGTTTTGGTATCAAATCATGGCTTCAAATTCTTTAAGGAACTAAACTTGTATGAAATTTTTTTTAAAAAATAATTATTTTAAGAATCTTGCAAAGAAGGGACATGTGTTGAACGAATACAAGTTAATAACACTAAATAGATGAGTTAAGGATGTGCTATGAGTTTTTATTTCCAAGTCCTAGGTGGTGACCTTGGGACGGAGGGTTTAAGGATGAGATTTCCTTGGGCAGATGATTTTGAGCAGGAATAGAGGTGTCTTTAGAGTCTCTAATTTTGTATAGTTAGGTGATCTCTTACTGTCTATGTTGAAAATTTTGAGGTATAGGGGTATAATTGCTATGCTAAAGGTTCGATGTATGGACTCTAGTTGCATATCAATGAAACCCATTTCTAAGGAACTAAGAGAACTACAATATCAGTTTTCTTGTTTTGATGTATTTCTCTACTAAGTGTCGTATTCTTGAACATCTCTATGGATACCCTTCTAACTAAGACCGTCTAAGTGAGGTCTGATGTTGAAACAGCACAACATAAGTTTTAAGGCACCGTAACGAGTTTTGGTGCCATATGTGTTGACGAGGCAACACTACTAAAACACTATCCATCTATAGAAATGTGTGAAATTATCTTTAACACACTACTAAAAACTGGGCTTTCCACGATGGTTTTAAAGCCATCATGGAAAACTTTCATGACGGTTTAAAAACCGTCGTAAAAACCTCTGTCGTGGTACCAAGTTGAGTTTTCACGATAATTTTTTACTGTCATAGAATATTCGTATAGGCACCAAATTTAGGTGGTTTGGGAGGCCTTTATCACAACAATATTTTATAAAAACCATTGTGGAAATAAAAATGTTACACGAGGGTTTTTATAAAAATTATCATTGAAAGTTGGTATATCACAGCCTCACACAACGGTTTTTGTAAAAACCATCATATAAGGTAATGTTTCTACAATGGTTTTTAGCTAAAACCATCATGAAAAATTGGTCGTGCATTGAAAAAAAGTGTCTGAATTTTTTATTTCCCATGGGATAGCTAGTCCCTTGTGTTATCCGTTACAATAAGGCCCTAATTGCATAAAAAAAATGATGTATATTAAAATTACAAAGTCTTTATAAGATCACTTATATTTGAACTATTTTACATAATCATTTATCTACTATCTTTATCTAAATTTGACATACTTATTTACAAATTGTACATACTCAATTCTAACTTCATTTATATTCGTATGTATATAAAACTTCTTTTTTGCTAAGGCTTGTATAACGTTATTAATTAGATCCTACATGAAACGTAGAACAAAAAAACAACATTCTACGTTTTCGTGTTGTCTTGGACACTTACATGTAGAATATAGTGTTCCGTTCCATAGCAATGTTACACCACTTCCTTCTTAAAGTTTCTAATCGTTAAAAGCTCTAACAATGTGCAATAATTAAAATAAATTAATAAACACAATTATGTAAAACTTAATGTAGTTAATTTTAGAAGAAAAATTGATACTTACAATCTTGTGGGTGATACGAAATCATCACGTAGTGGGTGTCTAAGGGGATCAAACCAATATATTTAGTCCTCCTATGGTAAAATAAGTGCCAACATCTAATGTTCTCCAACATTGTATGGCATGAAGAATAATTTTCCTCTCGGTGCTTAAGCTAATAGATGGATGAGTGACATGGCACGCTCTCTACAATCACTCTATGGGTCTCTTGCAACACTTGAAAAAATGGTTGGAGATATGAAGCCGAAATTAAATGTCTTGCCTTGAAGTTCACAATATTCTACCAAAAAACTACAATAAAAAACAATGCACTCAATTATTTGAAAGCACCTTACAACACAACTTAGATTTAAAAAAGTAAGAATTAAGGATAGAGCTATTATCTAAGGTATACCATTATACAGTTTGCTCCGATTTGATCAAAGGTGATGAAGCAGTAAATGTCTTATACCCCACATAGATAGGCAATTCATTGCCAGTGATTATTTCTAGTGTCAGACACTGAACCAACAATCCATCAAGCATGAAAGAATGTGCATACAAAGCCAACTGCATAAATTCTAAAGGTACTAAAGAGAAGTTAAATGCAAATAGTGGCTCATTCACAACGAGTTGTTCTTGTTCTTGTTCTACCTTAGGTTGTGATTGTTTTGCTTTTGTAGAACTTTTTTTTTTTTGGGTGTTCTTTCCCCCTAGATCTTGTGGAATGTGGCTAGGTGCTTGACTCGTCTTTATTGTTGCAATGACTTCAATTAACCTCTTTAGCTATGTAACGAAGCTTCCGATGGCTTCACCCACAGTTGTTGCTTGAAATGTCAGAATAGGCAATTCAGCTATTCTAACTCTAGTGGTAATGATGCTAACGTGCACGTTTTCGCCCCCTAAGGGTCTTTTGAACTGTATCAGTTGGAAAACTCTCCATCTACATCTTCCTAAGCACAATAAGTGTACACCAACTATTAATTTTATCGTCAACAAAGAGCCTACATTCTTGATATTGTTCGGGCTCTTAACGATAGGGTGCAATTGAACTTCTAGAGCCTATGGAGTTTCTACTACATTTTTAGGAGGGTTACAGCTAGCCTTGACGCTATTGCATTATGAGATGCTCTCATCCGTCAATCTGGCATATCCTTGGGAAATGAACTAGGCCATAAGACATCACAGTTCTACAATTTCCATTTGCATCTTTGACATTTGAGAAGAATTTTGAATCTGGTCAGAGGTCGAAGTATTGAAATTACTTCACATACTTTGATTAACCATGAACATGTCTTGAATGTTCCAGTTTTCTTAGTACCCTCGTTAGTATGTCATTGTTATCAATGGACTAGAAGGTCCCTTAACTTTTGTTGCATCGTGTACTTAGCCTGTAAAACAACAACAAACCAATTTGTTCTAATATGCTTCAATAGTTATTAAATTACAAATTAATAATTTGAGTTTAACAAACTTACAATCAAGTTCCCAATTTGTGCTACTCTTGGATTTTTAAATTGTCTATCGGGACCTTGACATGATTTTACCCACAACTCCTCTCTTGTTAGTAGTACACCCACCTTAGTTAACTGTACTATGCTTTGTCAATAACATATTAATAATAGAATAATTGATATATGTAATATGAGTAGAGGTGACAATAATCGTGTTCGTGCTGTGTTCGTGTCGGTATATTTATAGCACAACACGTTTAACCCAAACACAAACATGACACGATTAATAAACGTGCCAAAAATGCAGATACGGACACGACACGCCTATGACATGCGTAACACGGCACGACATGATTAACACAATTATTAAACGTGTTGTGATAGGTTGACACGATAACAACATGCATATAACATGTTTATAACCCAATTAACTAAAAATTAAAAAAAATTAAATTTTTTTTTAAAAAAAAGCCAATAAAGAAAATTAACAAAAACACAATATCTAATTAATATTAACATACTATAAATATTTCAAAGATTTTTATTTTTAAGTTTAAATGTGTTATAAATAGGCGGGTCTTGTCGTGCCGTGTTAACACATTTACGGTCATTTAATTAAACATGTTAAGGCGTGCTTAGTATGTTAGCACGAATCCAGCCTGTTTATTTTCATGTTATTCGTGCCAACCTATTTATGAAACAATTAATAAACGTGCGGTCCAAACTCGTTTATCTTATGTCGTTTTCGTATCGTGTCATTGTGCCGTGTCCAAAATTGTTGGCCCTAAATACAAGTAAGTTAATAACGTACCAATGATTGCTCAAGCTTTCTATATCCTTCTCGGCCAACCATAGAATCGTATTCATTTTTCGCTCTTGTTTTTCTTGCATTAGCTAACAGCAGTTGGAATTCAGTAGAACACCGATACTTTACAAAAGCTTCCCATTCGTCATTGTTTATAGAGGGGTAGTAGTGTACCACCGTAGAAGGTCGCTTAAATATATTTTCATTGTCCTCCAGAATGGAAAGGTTGGGCTTTACAAAAATGATGTAGAGGTCAGATCTAAACCCCTTTGTTGATTTGCCACAAATCTTCAAAGCTTTTTGTTTCCCCTATACCACCCCTCAATTGTGAAAGCTTCATAAATCTTCCTCAAAATCACATCTTTTACTTAGTCCAAATCCAACTGACTAAGGACTCTAATTCAACTGCTTAATTCATTTATAGGTACACCTTCCAGTTGGCCTTTTGCATCAAACATCACTTCTATTCTTAAACCTCTCTTCTTCATCCGATGAACTTTTTTCAACAAAGTAGCTCTTCGCTTAAAATCTACTTTGGGATCTAATTCAGTACACCTTTAAGGCTTACTAACTTGTTTTGCGTTGCTATATTAAGAGGAAGCTAGCGTGCACTCTTCATACTCTTCATCACAGTAGTCATTATCGCTTTCTTGAGACACTTTTCCCTGATCTAAACCAAAGTCTCATGCAAAGACGAACACATAAATTGACATAAATCCAAAATTAAAAATTAAAAATATTAATCGCTAAAAGAAACATTCACTTAATAACATATTTTCTCCTATATGGCCAAATTCAATGGCAGTCTCCACTCTTAGTCAAGCTTAATTAATGGTTATTAATAATTAAAGACCAATTAAATTTGAATTAATATATATAAAAACTAATTGACACTAACATGGTTAATATGGATACCAAAGTCACTATTTCTTTTAGGATTATTAAAGTCATAGTCACGGTTTAAACTTAAAATCAACGCTAAATTATTTAATTATATATATATTTTTATGCTAAATTTTGATTTCTGATCATTTTATGGGCAAACCAAATATAATACATGTCCAGGATTTAGCATATGCAGCTGATGATATTTATATATATATATATATATATATATATATAATTAAGCTTTCTCAAGACTCAAATATAATACATGAGATATCACAAATCAATGAAGACAAGAAATCAAATATTTGACAAATCAAATATAGTACTAGCCATGTTATTACACTTAAGATATCAAAAATCTTTTGAGTAATGAATTAAGGCCATGCTTGCAATTAGTTGTTACCTTAAGAGTCAAGGACGACGACAATGACGGCGTGGGCGACGACATTGGTGAGGGTGAGGCTTAGGTTGACAATGACGGCGACTTGGGCGAGGGCGATGACGTGGGCATGGGCGAGGGCGAGGCTTGGGTCTAGGCTTGGGCGAGAGAGAGTTTAAGACAGAGAAAGAGTTAAGAGTGTGGGGGCGTGCAATTTCGAGCTGTAGTTTTTCAAAAATAAAAAGCCCTAAATATAGGGTGGGTAAGGAGTAGGGCTAAAACTATGTCATATAGGCCCCACATTACATTATGGTTTTTTAAAAAGCCATCGTGTAATGTATTATCAAGCTACCATGACGGTTTTAAAAAAATCATTATGTAAGCTTAAATATTCCATGACGGTTTTTTTAGAAACCAAATCCTCGTGGAATATATAATTTTCACAATTGTTTTTTTAAAAAAAGTCATGAAATATTAATTTTTGTGATAGCTTTTTAAAAAATGCCATAAAAAATTGGTCTAAAAACACCAACTTCAAAAATTTTTTTCCTCTACCCAGGGTGGCCAACCCGTGGTTATACATCCAATGGTTTCGGTTTTTTACTTTTTGCTATTTTTATCACAAATATAACTATAAATAGATATATCCCTTAGTTTTTTTAAAAAAAAAAAGAAGAAGAAAAAATGAAACAAAAAATACATTAAAATAGATTATGTTATGAATAATTAATTGTGTCTGTTCACCAAGAATCATTATCCAAAATCAGCTTTGTATATTCATATTGAAGTAAACGCTAACATCAACATATGGTACTGTAGCAATGGTGGCTATGGTTATTGTAGCTACGGTGGCTATGGTTACTGTAGTAATTACGGCTAAAATTTTTCCGTAAATATCTCATTTTATTACCATTT
The DNA here is from genome assembly GCA_946598075.1 of Artocarpus hirsutus. Taxonomy (NCBI): domain Eukaryota; kingdom Viridiplantae; phylum Streptophyta; class Magnoliopsida; order Rosales; family Moraceae; genus Artocarpus; species Artocarpus hirsutus. The sequence goes on from CAMOHE010053583.1 coordinate 8,905, forward strand.
GTGTTATCTGAAATTAAGAGTTCAATAAAATTTCTCTCTCTATTTTCTCTCTCTAAAATCTCCTACTTTGCTTTTTTATTTCTTTGTTTTATATAATACGTTATCAGCACGAACGCTCTTATTCTAACTCAAGTCTTTACGCCTCATAAGCAAAGCAAAGGTATATCATTTCTTTCCCTTATTTTATATTTGTATAATACTATCTCTATAAGGTGGAGGCTCTGCCAACTAATTATAAGCGTGGTGTGATTACAAAATTATTATAAATTTCTCAAGCATATTTTGCATTTACACCCTTCAAAAAGTTTATCGAATAGATTGGCGTGTCCATTATACATATTTTTCATTTACACCCTTCGAAAGGTTTACAGAGTAGATTGGCATGTCCATAATACATATTTTTCATTTACACCCTTCGAAAGGTTTACCTAGTAGATTTGCGTGTTTATATATTTATTTCTACACACACACACATATGTGTATATATATATAGTGTGTGTGTGTATATATATATATATATATATATTTCTTTAACTCTCTATTGTTTATTCTTAAAATTTATAGTTGGTTATTGTTTATATATTTGTTTTTAGGCTACCGTTACCATTATGGTTTTGTATTTTTCTTAAAAATACCGAACAAGGCAATATCGTCTTTATACTGTTTCAACGGCTATAATAGTATTCCAACAATAATAAAATGGCTAAATAATAGCTAGTTTTTCTTTTGTAAATTGGTAAATTCTTAACTCTTACATATCACTCAATATCTTATCTCTTCTTTAGAAATTATCTATAGTTAGATTTTTCACAAAATATTTAGCATAGTTACAATATTTCTTATCATTGTTGTTATTGTTCAAATCATCATTCTTCTTAATTTACCCCCAGCTGAATTTCAACTTTTTGCTATAGCAATAATGTTTATAGTTATCCCTCTTTTAATTATTACTATTTACTTTAACAACATATAATATTTGTAGTACTTATGCTTAGAATTTATAAAGTCATGCTTTTAATCACTTTTATATTTCTTATAATTATCACCATGTTAAACCTTGCAAAGCTCGAATCATTGCATTGGATATCATTGGAACAAATTACATACCTTGGATTCTTGATGTAGAAATGCATCTTGAGTCAATGGGTCTTTTGGAGACAATCAAAGAAGGCAATACTACATCATCGCAAGATAAGGTGAAAGCGATGATTTTCCTTCGTAGACACCTTAATGAAGGTTTGAAACACGAATATCTTACTGTTAAAGATCCAAGTGCATTATGGAAGGATCTTAAAGAAAGATTCAATCATCAAAAGGAAGTTCTACTTCCTACAACTCGTGATGAATGGAATGCTCAGCGATTTTAAGACTTTTAAAAAAGTCAGTGATTAAAACTCTGCTATGTTCAGAATAGTTTTGTAGTCGAAGTTTTGTAGAGAGAAAATTAATGATAACGATATGTTCAAAAAGACTTTCTCCATATTTCATGCATCCTACATAACTTTACAACAACAATACCGATTGCGTGGTTTTAAGAAATATTATGAACTAATTTCTTCTCTTTTGGTAGCAGAGAAAAACAATGAGCTTTTGATAAAAAATCATCAGTCTCGTCCTACAGATTTGGTAGCATTTTTAGAAACAAATGTTACAAGTATTGAAAATTTTGAATAGGACAAAATCATGGTTGTGGTCATGGCCGTGGACATGGACGTGGTCGTGGCCGTGGCCGTGGTTAGGGACGCGGTCAAGGTAGTTTTTACCCCATATAAAACCACATGATTAAACAGAAGCATCATGAAGGAAAACATGATAAAGGGAAAAATGTTCGTGAGAATTCTTCCAAGAATCCTGAAGATTCATGCTATAGATGTGGTACCAAAGGGCATTGGTCCCAAGTTTGTTGAACACCAGAGCATCTATGTAAACTTTATAAGGCGTCCATAATAAGGAAAGGAAACGAAGTAAATTTTATTGAACATTTAGATCCTATAGATGATTTAATACACCTTGATGCTTTGGATTTTATTGATGATTTTATTAAGAAGGATCATGGTGACAACTAGTTAGAACTATGTTATATATTACTTGTAGTTTTTGGAGGCATTAATGTTATGTTTCATTGACTAAAATGTTCCTTAAATAATGTATTTGAAACTTTATTCTTATTAAATTGTCTATTTTATGTGAAGCTTGATATGGATTGCACTAATGAAGGAGCAAATTTCAATATTAATGATAGGGATATTTGTACACCAGATAGTGGTACAACGCACACTATCCTTAAAAGTAAAAGGTACTTCTCAGAACTAAAACCAACAAAGGTAATTGTAAATACAATATCAAATCCTGCTGACTTGATTGAAGGAATTGGTAAAGCTAGCTTTATATTGCCAAACAGAACAAAGTTTTTCATAAAGGATGCTTTGTTTTCACCAAAATCCAAAAGGAATTTGTTGAGTTTTAATGACATATATCTTCATGGATATGATACTCAGCTAGGACTGAAGATAATAAAAAATATATGTACATTACTAAGGAGATTTCTGGAAAGAAGTACATATTAGAAAAACTACCAAAGCTTTTCTCGAGACTGCATTTCACATACTTAAATGTGATTGAATTACATGTGGTAATTAAGGAAGATCCTTAGATATTAAATTTATAGCATGACTGCTTAGGTCATCCTGGTTCATCAATGATGCAAAGAATCATTGAAAATTCACATGGACATCCACGGAAGGGCTAAAAGTTCCTTCAAACAAGTAAAAGTCCTTGTGTGGTTTGTTCTCTTGGAAAACTGACCATCACTAGTTAAGATTAATAGGGAATCACCTATGTTTCTTCATATTCAAGGTGATATATGTGGGCCTATTTACCCACCATGTGGACCATTTAGATATTTTATGGTATTAATAGATGCCTCTAGTAGATGGTTACACATTTGTTTATTACCAACTCGCAATGTGGCATTTGTGAGATTTCTAGCTCAAATAATCAGGTTACAAGCACAATTTCTTGATTATACAATCAAGAAAGTTAGACTTAATAATGCTGGTGAATTTACATCCCAAGCTTTCAATGATTATTATATGTCTATTGGGATTATTGTTAAGCGTCATGTTGCTCATGTACATACACAAAATGGTTTGGCTAAATCGTTGATTGAGCACCTCCAGCTTATTGCTAAACCATTAATAATGAGAACAAGGCTTCCTATTTCTGTATGGGGTCATGCAATTTTACATGCTACGGCAATAATTTGCATCAGATCAAGTGCTTATCATAAATACTCCCCATTACTACTAGCATTTGGTCAAGAACCAAATATTTCCCATCTAAGGATTTTGGTTGTATGGTATATGTACCAATTGCTCCACCACAATGCGCAAAGATGGGTTCCAAGAAAAGACTGGGAATATATGTTGGCTATGAATCTCCTTCCATTATTAGATATCTTGAACCCTAAACTAGAGATGTTTTTACGACACATTTTGCCAATTGTCATTTTAATGAGGCAATTTTCCCGACATTAGGGGGCGATAAGAAACAGCTGGAAAAGGAAATTACATGGCATGAACCATCTCTATTGCATCTTGACCCTTACATAAAGCAATGTGAGTTAGAAGTGCAAAAGATTATGCACTTGCAAAATATAGTAAACCAAATTCCAAATGCATTCACAGATACAAAATAAGTGACTAAATCACATATACCAGCTGCTAATGCTCCTGCTCGAATTGAAGTCCAAAAGGACAAATCAAAAATGTAGTCACTCATGAGTCTACGACACGCCTGAAGCATGGTAGGCCATTTGGTTCCAAAGATAAAAAATCCTCGAAAGAGAAAATGAGCTAAAAAACATGATGACCCTAATATGGATGAACGTGTCACAGAAGTAACACAAATGAGATAAATAAAGAGACTCTTGATGTCGATCAAAACCCATAAAGTTTAAAAAATCATGAGATCTCTACTGATTATGTAAATGCACGAGGATTGTGGAATCGAAATAAAATAGAGGATATTAATGAAATATTTACTTACTTAGTAGCATGTGTCATTGAAAATGAGGATCCTAAACCAAAATCTATTGGTGAATGTAAAAATAGCCATGATTGGTCTAAATGGAAAGACGCTATGTGTGCTGAATTAAATTCGCTTAATAATCGTAAAGTTTTTGGACCTATTGTTCTCACACCTGAAGCCATGAGGCGTGTAGGATATAAATAGGTCTTTGTACAAAAACGAAATGAGAAAAACAAAATTGTAAGGTACAAAGCTTGACTTGTTGCATAAGGTTTTTCACAAAGATCTGGAATTGATTATGAAGAAATGTATTCTCCAGTAATGGATGTAATTATGTTTAGATATTTAATTAGCCTAGCAGTTTCTGAAAATTTAGAAATGCGCCTTATGGATGTTGTTACAGCATACTTGTATAGATTACTTGATAATGGTATTTATATGAAAATCCCTGAGGGATTTAAAATGCCTAAAGCATCAAGTTCAAAACCCAAAGAAATGTACTCGATCAAGTTACAAAAATCATTGTATAGGTTGAAGCAATCTGGACGCATGTGGTATAATCATTTAAGTGAATACGTATTAAAGAAAGGATATGAAAATAATCCTATTTGTCCGTGTGTTTTTATTAAGAAAAAAACATCTAGATATGTGATTATCTCTGTCTATGTTGATGATTTAAACATCATTGGAACTCATAAAAAAAATTCTTGAGACAATAACATACTT
>CAMOHE010053583.1:13679-108093 GCA_946598075.1 Artocarpus hirsutus
CAAAAAACAAATTTGCTACAGTAAAAAGTTCTCACATGCTACAGTAAAAATGGTTCTCACCACTGGTTCCCACCACTCTCCCAAACACCCTAGTACAGGTTGAAGCAATCTGGACGCATGTGGTATAATCGTTTAAGTGAATACGTATTAAAGAAAGGATATGAAAATAATCCTATTTGTCCGTGTGTTTTTATTAAGAAAAAAACATCTAGATATGTGATTATCTCTGTCTATGTTGATGATTTAAACATCATTGGAACTCATAAAAAAAATTCTTGAGACAATAACATACTTAAAGAAGGAATTTGAAATGAAAGACCTTGGAAAAACAAAGTACTGTCTTGGTTTAGAAATTGAGCATTTACAAAGTAGAATACTTTTGCATCAATCAAATTATACCGAAAAGGTCTTAAAATGCTTTAATATGGACAAAGCAAATCCTTTAAGTAGCCAACGGTAAACAGATCACTCAATGTGGAAACAAATCCATTTCGTCCTTGTAAAGATAATGAAGATGTTATTGGTCTTAAAGTACCATACCTAAGTGCAATTAAAGCTTTTATATATCTTGCTAATTGTACAAGACTAGATATTGCTTTCATTGTTAACTTTTTAGCAAGATTTAGTTCAGCTCCTACACGGAGACATTAGAATGAAATTAAGCACATATTTTGTTATCTTCAAGGAACAATTGACTCGGGGTTATTTTATCCCAAAGGATCAAAAAAAGGACTAATTAGTTATGCAGATGCAGGTTATTTGTCAGATCCACATGGTGCTAAATTTCAGACTGGATATGTATTCACATGTGGAGGTACTACAATTTCATGGCGTTCACAAATGCAAACGCTAGTTGCTACTTCATTAAATCATGCTGAAGTTATTGCACTCCATGAAGCGAATCGAGAATGTGTGTGGTTGAGGTCCATAACTCAACATATCCAAGCCGCTTGTGGATTACCAATCGATAAGGATCCAAAATATTATTTGAAGACAACAACGCATGTATTACTCAGATAAAGGAAGGATACATCAAGAGTGACATAATGAAACATAAACTTCCAAAATTCTTTTCATTCACCCAAGAGCTTGAGAAGAATAAAGATATTGATGTTCAATACACTCGCTCAAGCGACAATGTTGTAGATGTTTTCACAAAGGCACTTCCTACATCAACTTTTAGATGACATGTACATAATATCGGGATGCGTCATCTAAGAGATTTGTAAAGAATAACTAGTGTCAACTTGAGGAGGAGTCTACACCAACTGTACTCTTTTTTCCTTGCTACGGTTTTGTCCTATAGAGTTTTCCTACTAAGGTTTTTAACGAGGCAGCATGAAGCGTCTTTATAAAATGATATACTCTTTTTCCTTTCGCTATGGTTTTTATCCCAATGGGTTTTTCCTAGCAAAGGTTTTTAATGAGGCATCATAAAATGGTAGATATCCAAGGGGGAGTGTTATGAATAATTAATTGTGTTTGTCCACTAAGAATCAGTGTCCAAAATTAGCTCTATATACTCATACTGAAGTAAGCGCTAACATCAGCATACGTTATTGTAACAATGGTGATTGTGGTTACTGTAGCAATTATGGCTAAAATTTTCCTATAAATACCTCATTCTATTGCCATTTATATTATCTGAAATTAAGAGTTTAACAAAATTTCTCTCTCTATTTTTTCTCTCTAAAATCTCTTAGTTTGTTTTTATATTTCTTAGTTTTATATAACAAATTGACATAATTTTGTTTACAAATGCTCATTTTTTTCTCCCTTTTTTCTTTGGTTCCTTAATATATATCCATTTCACATCTTCACGAAACAAGTGCATAACATTATCTTTAAAATCTTCTACGAGAACATGTTGTTGCTCTATGTCGATTTGAAAAGATCATCGTTAAAGGCTTCTTTTCTTGCAGTGAATTATGAGGCCGAATAACAGATAACACAAACAATTAAAGGCCGCCTGTAGTAAACCATAAAAATTTTAGAATTTTATTTGTTCTAATTAAACATTTAATGATGGTTTACACAGATATATAACCAGCTTACAAAACAAGCCAAAGTGAACTTTAACGATGCATACGTTGTGTTTGGATGCATACATTGATTTTTGATAGGGCCAGGATTTCTATTATCGTTGTCTTATCTTTTAACTATGGTTATTTACTGTAGTATTTTATTCCCATCCCAGGTGAGTTCATTTCAAATATTCCGTACATGATATTGATTGCTTATTTTTATTTTGTCTTTTTTTTTTTTAAATCATAGTATCGAACTATTTGTCTATTCGGAAGTTTGAATTCTCGAGCTGATCATAAGATATATCCAGCTTAGCTTCGTTGATGAACTTATTGCTCCAACTTTCATTGGTTTTTTTTTTTTTTTTCGGCGAGCCTGTATCAATAGTGGCCTTTGTGGGATCTTCCAACTTTTTTTCTTTTTGGGTTGTCCACGTTATTATATTATATATTTTAGGTTTGTTTCACATTATTATCTTGTTCGTTTTTTCTCTTAAAATTTTTAAAAATATTTTCGTATATTTTTCAAGGTAAAAATTTTAAAAACACTCTCAGCATAATTTTTAAAAATTTACATATTTTAAAACAAAAACATTTTCATATATTTTGAAAACAATATTAAATAGTTCATATATTTTTAGTTCTTAATCTCATTAAATGTATAACTTCAGATTAAATTTAATATAATTTATACATTTATTGTTCAATATTCAATTTTCAATTTTAACCAAGAAATTGTCCAAAAAAATACCTCAAATTGAAAAACAAAAGAACTTTAAAAACTTAAAAAAAAAACTTTATGTTAGGGTTTTTACTTCAAAATTGTATAAAACACCTTCAAAAATATATGTTTTGTTTGTTTTTCTCTCATTTTTTGAAAGTTTTAATATTTTTATATCTTACTTAAGGTTAATTTGATCATTTTACATGTCAAAATTAACTATTAATTTAAGTAAGATATAGTTTTATGAATTAAATTTAATGTACATTTGATGAGATATCAAAAAACAAAGTATAGTTTTTAAATTAAACTTGGGGCAAATATCTCCTTTTTTTTTTTTTTTTGCCTTCCTTCCAATTAAAATATAATTAGAGTATTTGAGAAAAGAGTTTCAATTCCATAGTTTAAAGTACACATTGTAACATATGAGAATATTACATTGTTTATTATTTGAACTCTAAAAGTCAAATTACTTATATAAACACCTTATACATATATATAAAAAAAATAAAAAAAATACACATAAAATTACCAGCAATTTGTTTCTCCTTTCCAGCAAAAAACAATAACGGGTGTGTTTAAAAATTTAGTTAAAACTTAAATATTATATTATTGACAGCTTCATATTATAGTAAATTTTTGTTTTTCACTTAACATATATGAGAATTTTATATTGCAACAAATTGAAATTTCATTCTTTAACATACTTTCCAAACTGACGTTAATTCATTTCTCCAAATTTTTTATACTAACAAATAGAAAATGGGCAGAATATGTAACTATAAGCTGAAGGCAGTTTATTATGAAAAATTTGACAAAAAAGCTCTTCCAACATGATAATATATCATCCAATATCGATCGGGTCTAAGGATCCTACGTCTTCTTCTGGCTTTCAGTACTAGTGTTAATAATATACGTGTGCGTGTAGAAGAGAACGCACTACGGGGGTGGAAAAGAGCTGGTCGATGGGTTGGAGTTTTCGTGGCCCTAGACGATTCCATTAAAGAGTCCGTACAGACTAAAAAAGTCTCAACGCGAGAGAGAGAGAGAGAGACAGAGAGAGAGACAATTATGTAGTGTAGTTGTTGGTATTGTGGGGGAAGTTGGGAAGGTCTTTTCATGAGGAGGAGGAGGAGGAGGAGAAGAAGGAAAGGGGACAACTGTGGACAGTGAAGGAAGTAACAGGTAAAAGTGAGTGGATGCTGGAGAGGGGGGAGAGAGAGAGAGAGAGTGAGAGAGAGGGGGATGGGGAAGCAGGAAATGTGGGTGTTATTATTACGGCCATATCTGCTTTTGCAGGAAAAAGGGTGGATCTGAGTGGACAATTTTGTTCAATCTTGTGGGTATTGGAATTTGATTTGATAGCAAATGAGAGGTTTCTATTTATCCTTTCTTATCTCTCCTCTCCTTTCTTTCAAGGTTCAACTGCTGTATGCATCTATGTACGCATCTTTGACATGACATGGATTGAAGTTTTGATGTACCCCCACCACTCATTACCTTAAAGACTCTTTCTCTCTCTCTCGTCATTTTTCTTTTCTTTTCTTTTCTACTCATTTCACTATTTTAAATTTTTATCTGAGATAAATCAGTGTTTTGACAAAAAAAAAACAAAAAATTAATAGTGTGAGTTATTTTTTTAATTATAAATAATATAAACCTTTATATAATATAATAATAATAAAAAAATCGTTATATTATAAAAATTTTACATGTTATAATAAAAACAATTTTGATCAATAATTTTAATCATTTTATCAAACACTCTATAAAATTCCTATGATAGCCTTTCAAAACTATAAATACCAGTTTTGAACATCAGTATATGTGTGTGTATATGTATATATCATAGTTTAAACTCTTCTCGGAAGTGTTCAGCCAAAAAAAAAAAGAGCCCTCCTTGGAAGCGTCGGTCATGGTAAAAACCATTTTATATTAATTGTTGGTGTATCTTCCATATAATAGTTTAAGCGAAAAAAAAAAAAAAAAAACCTAAGCGTGACATACATATGTGGTAATGAAAAAGATAGGAAGCATATATGTTTTGATTACGTCATTTTTTTAATAAAATGATGAGAATAAACAATAATTATATCTAGGTAAAAACTCCAAGGTCCGTTTCGTAAATGGATTTGAATTAATGATTTGATTTAAGTTGGTGTGATTTAAATTAGAATTTGAGTTAATGATTTAAATTGTTATTCGAATTCGTGTTTAGATGTGCATTTAAGTTTTAATCTGAGTATGAAATAAAATTAAAATTTATGTTTAAAAATGTAGTAAAAATAGTTTTTGATTTATTAACAAATCTAATAAAATCTTAATATTAATGATTCTAAAAATATACAATATGAATCTTAATTTATTCCTCTCTTCATTAGAAATACAATGAAAAAAGAATCATCTTAATTTGATATCAAATGAAGAAGTTATGATTTTTTTTCCTAGAGAGAGAATTTTAGATTTTACTGTAGCAAAGATATTCGAGTACAAAAAGTTTAGAGGGAATGAAAGCGCTAAAAACTTAGGGCCTGTTTGTTTCCATAACTCTTTTGGATTCTTTGGACTCAAATTTAAATTTAAGTATTAAAAATTTTTTAAATACGTATTTGTTTTTTTTTTAAATCTGAATAATTTGAATATCAAATGAAGAAGTTATGATTTTTTTTCCTAGAGAGAGAATTTTAGATTTTACTGTAGCAAAGATATTCGAGTACAAAAGTTTAGAGGGAATGAAAGCGCTAAAAACTTAGGGCCCGTTTGTTTCCATAACTCTTTTGGATTCTTTGGACTCAAATTTGAATTCAAGTATTAAAAATTTTTTAAATACGTATTTGTTTTTCTTAAAATCTGAATAATTTAAATATCAAGAATTCAAGTCTTTAGAGTTCTAACTCCCCTTAAACTTTTGATACTCGGATATCTCTGTTACAATAAAAACTAAAATTCTCTCTTTTATATTTAAAGAAAAATATCATAACTTCTTTATTTGTTATCCAATTGAGATGATTCTTTTTTTATTGTGTTCCTGTTGAAGAGAGGAATAAATTAATATCCAATAATACATATTTTTTAAAATCATTAACATTAAGATTTTATCACATTTATTGATAAATCAAAAACTATTTTCACTACTTCTCTAAATACAAATTTCAGTTTTATTCTATACTCAGATTAAAACTTAAATTTTATATCAAATATCAATTCGGATAACAATTCAAATCACAAACTTAAATCCTAATTTAAATCATACTTACTCAAATCAAATTACTAATTCGAATCCATTTATCAAACGGACCCTTAGATTTTTTATACTCAAAGGATTCGAATTTTTGAAAAAACAAGGACGTATTCAAAGAATTCTTAATACTGGAATCTAAATTTGAGTCTATCAAATCTAAATAATACTCAAACGGACTCTAGAGTATTTGCACTTGAGAAATCACCAGCTCTGCACTAAGATCATCACTTAAATTTCATCAAGTACCGCAAAAGGAAACTCTACCAACGTTCAGGAAAAAAAAAACCCTACTAACGAACTATAAAAGAAGTAGGCAGAAGCTATTCCTAAAGAACGGAGTGAGAAGTCGTACTCGGTTGATAAACTTGAAATGTGTGGCTAAAAATTTTTTATAACAGAGGTCCAATGAGTAAATAGAAAAGAGAAGATTTGGGCGGCTAGATTTTCTCGTCCTCCTTTCACTTTCCATTTCCCCACAATATCTCCTTTTCCCTTTTTTTAATCCAAGAATTACCATGGACTTTTTGCTAGTAAAGAGTGGCCCCCGTTAATGCCGACATGGGATAATGAAAGAAGAAATGCTCTTTACATGGACTTTTACAATCAGTGTTAACTAGGTGGTATTTGGAAGGTGATAAAAACTGTTGTTAGAATCATTTTTATTGTAGCATGTGAGAGTTTTATATTATAGTAATTTTTGTATTGTTACTGTAATATATGAGATCTTTATACTGTTAACTAAGGTTCCAACCAGCATACCAAACAAGGGGTTAAACTGCAGGCAATGTCCAAGATAGTGCGGAAGAAATTCTCTTCAATGAAAGGCTTGCTTCACTTGATAAACAAATTCTAATAATATGCGGACACACTGGTGGCACGGCAATTCAAGATTGCTAAAACGTGAATCCTTTATTTCTTATGTGGACGTTTAGGTACATCCGGAGAATTAAATAATTAATAAATTTGCCATTATTATAATAAAATACTGTTTCAAAGCAACTCACTTCAACTACTTGTTGTTCTTTTAACTCTCGACTACGCAAAACAAATTGCAAAATTTGAAAAAAAGATTAAAAGAAAATTTAAAATCAAATAAATAATCTCTTTTTTTTTACACCACAAAAAAAAGTTTTTTTTGAGGATTGAAGCTGCTTCAGTTTTTTTTAGAGAAAAAAATGACTGTATCAAAGAAAGAAACATAACCAGGATGGAAACAAAAAAAACTGAAACTGTTTTGATGCTTAAAAAACTAGTTTTTTTATACCTAAAAACGAAAAAAAAAAAGTCATTGACCAAATAAATTTTTTTGAAAAGGTTATTTTTAAAAAATCTCCCCGATACAGTATGAAAAATTGAGAGCGTTAGAAATCTAAAATTAAATAATAATAAAAGAAAAAGCAAAAAAGAAGGGCGGCAAGGCCATGAAATTTTTTTCCCTCATTATTAAAAAAAATGGATTCAATGATGATTAAAAATTTGTGGCTGAATGACTAGATTACGATTTGACAAACGGCTTTGTATGTAGTGAATGCTTTCCCAGACCCCTTACAATATTTTTATGGTACGAGATTAGACAATGGTTTTTTAAGAAACCATCTTCTATTACGTACATTTAAACAATGGTTTCCACAAGAAGTCCTCGTTAAATGCACTATAATAAGAGAGAGAAAAAAATTACAGGGTATGCTGCATTTTAAAAACTTATGTGCATTCACACCATATTTTTTAAAAAAAGAATACCTTATTATCCTTTATATCAAATGTTTAAATTGTGATATATTTAAACATGTGTAGCTTTTGTGAAAAATAAGTTTAAAATATAAAATTTATGAAAATCACCCCAAAAAGATACGCTACAAATTTTAAGATATTGTGTTAAAAGAATAAATTCCTCCATAAATACTTGCATGGGATATTTTCATAAATTATCTTTTATACATATTTTTACAAATTGTTCCACATTGCTCTAACCTCTTCCATTTAGGCATTAGTATAGTCTCCAATTCAACTGAGCTCTGAAATATTGCTTTTCATTATGTGACGCCATCGCACATACAATCATACCCAATTTGATGGTGCGTATATCTTAGCACATAGAACCTGCAGCATTCAACGTTCCAATCTTACATCGAAATTTTCTGAAAACCTAAGATTTATTTTAGAATATTATTCACGCAATTTTAGAATAACTTTGTACATATATATTAGAATAGAATCCCAACTTATTTTAAGTAAAAAAAAAACAAGAATCCCTACATTTTTTTAAATTTGGCTGTTTCGTACGGAAGAATAAATGTGACCTCATTTCTTGTTTGCAAATTCGATTCATTTATTGATTTATCAAAATGCATCAATTACAAAGAAATAATATAAATTAGTTCCAATCAAGCCTTAACCTTAAATGTGCTTGCTCAAATCAATAACCCGAAACAAAATATCGACGGGACAATTTCTAATGACTCTCACTGGGTGTTTGAAAAATGTGGGAACTACTTTTACTATAGCATATGAGAGCTTTACACTGTAGTAATTTTTTTTATTATTACTGTAGCATATAAGAGCTTTATACTGTTCATAACTGAGTTTGTGGTGGAAACCACGTAGTGGAAACCATTGTCAAACACATAGTCAATATCGCAGTCATCAATGGAGGAATCAATTGAGAACGCAAAAATTTGATTCTCGACAATATAACTACTCCCATTGGCTCCACAAGCAGATGGTATAAATACAATGTCATGGATTATCAATCTTTCAGTTGCTTGGAGTTTCCATGGCGTCAATTTGGAGATAGTCTTACTGGTCCTTTAAAGATAGTCACAGGTTATCTGCCAGATGCCACGTAGGGAATCTGGCAGATGAGGTTTCGTTTTATAGATTGTAGCCTTGAGATGCATAATTCTTAAAATATGAATAATCGAATACTTGCTCAAAAAGAGAAGGAAATTTTGGCTTTAGGTTCGCTCAAAAAGCTGTGAGATCTTGTTACTTACAGAAAGATGCTAAAAAGTCACCTTACAAGCTTACATGTCGTAAGGCAAGGACTTTTAAATCCGCTTTTTTAGTTTTTGTTTTATTTTGATTAGATTTTTTTGGAATTTTTATTGTGTAACCCGTGTTTTTTCTCCACCAGTAGGCACCATACTTTTTTAGCTAGTTTGACTCTCGTATGACTGGTAGATGGTTGAAAAAGTGGTTGGGGTTATTGTAGATGTGGCTTCCCTGGTCAAAGCCATCGCATTAATAGTGGTTCCACGTTGTTTGCCACCATTAGAGAGTGATGGCACATGGCTCAATGAGCCGACCGAGAGAGTGGAAGAAACACATGATTATGGTTGGGCAGTGTAAGGCACGCTTATGCGCGGATGGAATAGTTATGATGCGTCAGGTCCCGTCGACATGGTGCCAACGCGGGCGCGGCTGGATGAATGCAATCCGACACAGTTCATGCATACTGATGAATGCTGACACAAATGAGAGAGAAAAATAGGCGTTTTAGCACATTTTGGTATTTTTTACACTGTTTTATTTACTTTTTTTTTTCTTCCGAATTTAAAGCTAAAAAAATAATTGAAATAAAATTTAATTATTTATGCATGAAATATTTATAAAAATTACACAAATATTTTTTTAAGTTAAAATATTTTAAAACACCAAAAACATATTAAAAATGCATATTTTTGCTGTTTTTATCAAATTGACTTGAAATATTATTAAAAGTACAAATGTAATTAAAGAATTTTATAACAAATAAAAGCACAAAATGATGATAAACGTGCACTTTTATGTGTTAATTAAGAACAATGATAAAGCTAGTTTTTTTTCTCAAAAATTAGCCAAATAAATATTTAATGGGATTAAATGGCATGTATAGTATTTAATTAAAGATGTTGATTTTAATTTATTTATTACAAATTATCTAGATTATTATCTATAAATTTAATCCTCATATATATAACAATTATATATTAAATTTATTGTCATGTTAGAAATCATAGGATTTTGTTGATGTTATTAATGTATACAAATAAATAATTGTTATTTGATTTAATTAATCAATAATATGTGTAATGTCTATGCATGTAGAGCATTAATCCCAACATCAGACTCAACAACCACAATGATATTAGAATTCAAGTAGACGTGGGTTTCCATTAATCTCTCCATATGCATAAGAATGTCAAACTAATTTTTAAAAGAAATTTGCATTCTTAAGGTTCTAATAATTATAATCAATGGCCCAATTAATTCGAACTTAACTATTTCGCGACCTCTACCAAACACGACAAAATCGCGATAGACTATAAATCCATTACAATGTAGTCGTGCTCTGGCAGACTACAAATCGCTGCCTGGGTGGGATCGCGATGCAGACGTGCTCCATAGGTCACAGATCGCCGATGGATTTATGATAGGTCTCAACCTTCACACGACCTCCATCTGTCCAACTCACGACGAGAACAGGCCGGATTTACAGGATCTACCCAACCGCTAGGATCTATGACCGTCGGGGGCTATTTCCACCCACTAAGACTCGAGAAATGGGGTTGGGGTCGCCTGAGAACCTAGCTTTCTATTTCAATTTTTCTCTGAAATTTGTTTTTTGGGCCTTTTCAAAGATTTTTAATTTTAAAAGTCTGGTGTATTTGGGTTTATTTAATCAAAGATAAGCTCTTTCACTTTTGGCCACTAGATTTAGACACGATGGTACAAAAAAAACTCTTATCAGCGAAATCTTTTGTGGGTCTTATCGTAATTGTTTCCTTTTTATTTTTCATTTTCATTTTTATAAAAGTTCTATGCTTTTTCTAAAAAAGGATAATTTCCAAGCAACCTCATTACTGCTTATTGGGCTAACAGGGACATGGTCAACGTCTTTAGCAACTCCAGAGAAACTCATATATGAAAGGCTTCAAGAAGAATCTTTTTACTATCATGATTGAAGTCTGACACTAACAAGATCGGAAAGTTTTTGCCGAGATTTGAATGTATTCAAACGATCAAGATAATTTCTTGTAATAAAACAAGATAAGAAACGGATAAACTACTGTCTGCAATAAGTTGCAACCATTTGAACGAGGAGAGCCTTTAAATAGAGGAACACCAAAGTAAACAAAGGGAGCATTTCCGATTTTCATACCTAGAAGCTCATAAATCTGTCAATTTCTCCTGTGACCTAATAAGCACCGAAAAAGATTTCTAAAATATTAGAAAGAAGAAAGTCCTTTAAGCTTTGCGCTTCTTGTTAGAGGTTTTCCGAAAAAAATAATAACCTCATTCGCGAGCGTAAGTTGACTTAGAAATTGATCACAGCTATGAAGAATAGTGGACTCAACTTCTCCTCATAGATGAATAATGCTCTGTTTGGTTTATTGTGCTAGTTTAAACTTTTATGGTTTAGATTGAAAAATTTCGAATTATATAGTTTAAATAGTAATTCGAATTAAGGTTTAAATATGTAATTAAATTATTAATTTGAACAAGATATCTAATCTGTATTTATATTTTTTAATGAGTATTGAAAACTTTAGTTTGAAACATGAAAAAATTATTTAATTAAAAATTTATATGAAATAAGTAAAAAGAAATTATTTAATTAAAAATAATATGAAATAATAGTGTTAAATTATAAATATATATATATATAAAAGTAAAATCACTGTTTAATATTGGTTCAAAATATTAAAATGAAAAAGGGATTTGACTCTAAGTTGGACAGTTTAGTTCAGTTTGAACTGTCAGTTGAGTTCGAGTTAAATGCTTTACTAAACACCAATTTAAACTATAACAGTTGTTTAAATTGAGTCGAACTAGACTGAATCAGTCAAATAAACAACGTGTAAGCCACCTCAAAACATCTTTAGAAAGACAAAATTAAATAGGAGAAAGCGGATCACCTTTTTCGCACTTGAAGAATTCATCGGAAGAACAAATTTATAGAATAAAGCTGATAATTTGAATATTGGAATATCATAACAGTTTGACATGAATGATTTGGGGGAATTTATTTATATTCTAGGTATTCAACCCTCTAAAAATAGAAAAAAAAAATAAATAGTTTTATCCCAAACAACATAAGTAGATAAATTTCTCATGATGTTTGCGATACATAATTCCAAGACACCAGCAACCAACATAATCTTGAAATTGCTTTTTTTAAAAAAATGACTATATGAAGACAACAGATGAAAGAGAATACGTAGCGAAAGTACCTTGCTTCGGCCATGGGAAGTTGGCCTTATATTGGATATGTTTTTCTTAATTTTTTAGTTGGCCTTAGTGAAGGATGAGGCAAAATTTTGTGTCAACTAGTTGAAATGTTTTCTTTTATTCTCTCTCATTATTTAATATATATATATATATATATATATATATATATTAGGGCTAATTATAACAGCATCTCTTGTGCTTTGCTAAAATAATATAGACACCCTTTTAACTAAAATAAATTTTGTGATCAACAAGCTTTGACCTTTCAAAGAAATTATAAAGACACTCCATCCAATAATTGATTGTGAAAGTTTCTCAAAATACCAAAATGCCCCTGCTTGCATAAAAATTTTTTGGGGTAACATGTACTGTTGGAAATATACCCTTATTTAGTATAAAAAATAAGTTTAATTAATTTCCACACAGTAGTAACCATAATTTTCACTATGCTAAAAAAAAAAAAAAAGACTCAAGGGTAAAGATTTAGTTTACTTAGATTAAGGGTTGTTATTTTATATTTAAGTAAGTATCGTTAAGCTCAAGTGGTGGTGACGGAATTAGAATTGATAAATGGGTGTCTCTATTATTTTGATAAAATACCAAGGTGCCAATGTAATGAGTCCTATATATGAAAAAGTACCATATACAAATATATTGAGCAGATGTTGGTTTTTTTTTTTTTTTGGCTAAACAATTATTATGCCTATTTTAATTCAAGAAGTTTTTATTTTAAATATATATATATATGTGTGTGTGTGTGTGTGTGTATATATATATATTTTGATAGATAAACTTGGAAAGAAGTTAAACTTGGAAAGAAGTATTAGTGTGCAAGCCACCATACATCATTTGTTACCATCTCAAGTAAGGTGAAGACTATTTCATAATACATCCATGTCACTTGATAGAAATTTAATTATAGCTTTGGCCATGGTGCTTGTCATCGGCAGTACCGTGACATGGGCACCAACTCTAGATGGCAAAGTATTATTCATTAGATTTACCCAAAAATGTATTCATTTTTGGAATACATAAATGGACTTGTCATTAATTAGTGATAATTACGTGGATTAAATTTGCCTCTCGAAGTGACACTTTTTCCCTATAAATTCTCAAATTGGACCTTTGATATTATTATTATTTCTCAATGATAACGGGTTAGTTTGTTACGTAAGTTTAGAATGATGTGGTTTAAAATTTTATGGTTTAAACTGTACGTTTTAAATTATGTAGTTTAAACGATAGTTTTAAACTGGTTTTTAAAATGTAAAGTTTTCAAATGAGAATAAAACAACGCATCAAGTTTAAAACAATAACTGATGTTTAGAAGATTATGGTTTATGAAAAAAAAAAGAATAAGAATAGTTTTTTTTGTAAAAAATGGTTCAAACCATGTAAATTTGAGAAAAACAAAGCTTGAATTTTGGTTATTTTGACTAATTTAAAACAATATTTATATGATTTAAACTAGACTTAATATTATTATACCAAATACTAATTTAAACCACTTTTATAATGTGAACCAACGATGTATCAAATGCCACAAAAATGTGTCCTTTCGGAAGTCTGCCAATGGTAAAAGAAATTCATATTCGTGGTAACGTGTAAAGTGAAAACTAGTAAATGGCTAATAAGAATACTTTTTTCGCTTCTAGAAGATATGCAAAGCGAAAAAAGAATAAAAAGAAAAACACCCTGGTTAATTACAACCCGTCAAAAAGGACTTGATGATATAAATACTTTGCACGGAAAATATGCAGAAACTAAAAAGTTTCAACTGTTACAACATAATGCTCTCATATGTTATAATAAAAATAAAAATTTATTACAATATAAAGCTTTTACGTATTATAATTTTTAAGTTATAACTATAGATTTTAAGGTTGTTTCCAAACATACTCTTTACTACTAAACATAAAAGATAGCCAATCATATAGATTTAATTCGGAAAGCTAATACGACTCCTATTCCTTTGTGGAATACGACAGATCCATGCACCAAACTGATCGTCCACATATTAATTGCTAAATGAGGAATTTGCAGTCTCTTTGTTAAAAAAAAAAGACCAATTTATCACACACTATAAATTGTGGCAAATTACTTAATCACATGCGCACACACAATATATAGATATATACATGCATATGCACACACGCATACATACGTGTATTCTGATAAGGAGAAGACAAAATTGGTTTTCGGAATAGATAGAACATAGTCGCAGTGAAAATACTCCCAAATATTCAGCCTTCACATCACAAAGACAACAAACATTGGCCACAAGAAAACCATGTTTTTGCAAAACATTCTTAGTCGCGATGCTTGCAATGAAGTATTTTCAATATATGAATTGAAGCATTGATGAGGATTTAAAACGTGTTTGGCAACTCAGTT
This sequence comes from Artocarpus hirsutus, assembly GCA_946598075.1. Lineage (NCBI taxonomy): Eukaryota > Viridiplantae > Streptophyta > Magnoliopsida > Rosales > Moraceae > Artocarpus > Artocarpus hirsutus. The sequence goes on from CAMOHE010053583.1 coordinate 28,270, forward strand.
TTAACTCATTAATTAATCTAATTCAAATAATGTATAGTTCTCATATGCTACTTTCAGTTCTAACTCTCCGTTCCAATTTATTTCCTATACACCTTTAGACCAGATAATTTTTATTCAATAAACCTCCCTGTGAATACCATAAAGACCAACATAAATCGAACAACAAGAGACCTCACCATCCCCGAATTACAGCAAATCAAAGACAAAAAAATACTGGCCATATGAAATCCTTGTTTTTGCAATTACATTTTGTGATGAAGTATTTTCCAGGACATGAATAGAGCATCGCAGAGGACTTAGCCTAGCTAGATAGTTTTAACTCAGTGAATCTCATTGTGAATACCATAAAGATCCTCAAAAATTGGAGAATAAGAGACCACACCAGAACAAAGCATCAGAACCAAAAGGGTCAGCAATAATTTGATGGATATAACCAACAAAATTTGGGTGATTGATATGAGGTTGCTTAAGAATAAAACACAAAAACTCATCGTATTCGAAATCACTAATTTTGGCTTAAAACAATCTAAAATTGATTAGGAATGTCTAACACATCAGCAATACAGTAATCAAGCAAATTGTCCTTCCAAGAGTTCAAGAAGGTTCACTAAGTACCTAACGACTTTCCGAAAGCAAATCCTGTAGCATAGGCCTAATTGAGGACAAAAATGGAACAAAAGTAACAATGATAAGTAGATCCAAATTATTGATAAGAAAATGTCCACTCAAATAATTCATGTACCTTGAATTCTTATTCAAAAAATTCCAAGTTGCTTTTGTCTTTTTGGCAATCAATCGAGCTTTAAAAATGTTTCTAGTCTAAGCCACAAAATCAAACTCATCTAGAATTCTAATAAGGTATAGTAAACGTTGCTATAATATTTTATTGTTTATTAAAAATTTAAAAATCATTTGGCTATATTTAAACTTTTTTAAATATATGGTTCTAAATATTTATTGTAATCTATATTTTTACATATTTTCTTGTACTGACGAAAAGCACAAACAAAAACTCTGACAAACCAAGCGCTTAACAAAATTCACCGCTCAATATGATCCTCCTAGGTAAAAGAATTTAGTATATATGAGTCCCCCAAATTAAAGGCGTCACCAATTTAAGATCCACAGCATCTTTTCTCACTCACTTCTAATTCTGACTTCCAGCCAGCTGGATAATATTATCAAAGCTTTTTTATAACAACAGAAATTTATGACAATGTGGTAACTAATCTCTTAATTACGAGCTAGGGAACTAAATCTCCAAATAGATCATACGATGCAAAAAGAAACAATAATTCAGTTAGACACATTGTAGCTTAGTAATTAATCAATATTCTTATCCAGTCCTTTTTCTAGTACACATATCCCCCACATTGGCAGCTAAATAATTCGTTTGAACTGTGCATATATTCGTGTGTGCTGTGTGAAGAGAGAGAGAGAGAGAGAGAGAGAGAGAGAGAGAGAGAGGGCAACACAGGAATATGCGTTTGCAAGACTAGTACTGTAGCTAGTTGCATTATTCCATATAGCCAACAAGCCAAGCATGTTGACAACCTTAAGAAGTTGGAAAAGCATATTTTCCAGGAAACAATAATATTATTCTATTTTGCGTTTACCTGTTGACCAAAACAAACAAACACCGTGTAACAAGCACCAAAAACACAAAAAACCCTGCACCTTCACTATTCCAAAACAGCTCATCGGCACGGATCATCACAAAGCGATATCGAAGAGAGAGTAATTTTATCAAAAGAGCTAATTATTGTTTCTAAGAAAAAAGGAAATACATTTTTATAATGGAAAAAGAAAGAGCGCTCCCCAGCTACGAGCTTCAGGTCGCCTTCTCCACTGCCGCGCCGATCCACGAAATGGGGTTTGTTCAATTTGAAGATCATGATCATCACAATCACAATCACAATCACAATCACAATCACAACATCTTGAGCTTCTTGTCGCCAGCCGCCTCTCAGGCGTCGACGACTCAGCAGCCTCTCAACGGTACCGATGCCATCGCCTCCGCCACCGCCACCAATAGCACGAACCCCTCCATGGGGTTCTGCCATGGAGACCTCGTTTCAAGACCAGCTTCTTGGAATAACGAACAAGTGGTTATTCAATATTACAATATGTTTTATATATATATATATATATATATATATATAACTCTATTATATCACACAATTAAGGATTAATGAGACAACTGAATCCTACTAATACTCGTAGAGTATAATTGTAATTATCATTTGTGTTTAGTTTTGGATAATTTATTTATTATAAAACCATTAAATTCTGTTGTTGTATCAATCTCTAATTAACAAAAAACTTTTGCAGGTGGGGAGTCTGGACCCAAAGGCCGTTAATGAGGAAAATTGCACCGGTAATGCTAGCGATGGAAACAATTCATGGTATTAATAATCGCTACTTGATCTTCTCTTTCTCTCTCTCTCCTTCCAAAAAGAAATAAAGACACATAAAATTTAACATGCACAAAGAGGGGCTCGAATATCAAGAATATATTCCTTTTTGTACGCTGTCTTCTTAACAAAATCTAAGAGGGAGATTCTGCAGCCATAGTATATATAATATATGCAAAAGAAGAATCTATTTGAGTTTTCAAAGGCTATTCTCTTTTTGTGGTTGTACGTAAAGGGGTTCTAATTAACCTGCACGGAACAACTCAGGCACATCAAAAACACTTTGATTGATCGATATGTATATACAGTCATCAATCCATCTGCAGTATATAGTGTATACATGAGGTTTTGTGCAAGCAACTTGTTGTTTAGTTGGTAATATTTATCACTTCTCATTTCTCAAAAAAAAAAAAAAAAAAACCAATATATATACATATATATATATATATATGAATAAGGGGTATTAAAACTTGGTTTGGCTTTCAAGTTCCAACCAAGTGCGATTCGAAATAAGGTTATAATATAAGTAATTAATTAAGTAGTGAGATCTTGGTATTAATGTTTATGATTAATGTTAATTAATGTATTGGGCAGGTGGAGGAGCTCAAGCGCAGATAAAAGCAAGGTGAAAGTGAGGAGAAAGCTGAGGGAGCCGAGGTTTTGTTTCCAAACCAGAAGTGATGTTGATGTGCTTGATGACGGTTATAAGTGGAGGAAATACGGACAGAAAGTTGTCAAAAACAGTCTTCACCCAAGGTATCTACTTAATTAATATTATTAATCGATTAATTTATCCTTAATTAGTTAATTAGTTACCATTTCATTATACATACATATATGCTTCTAAACTCATGCTAATTATATTTTTCATATAATTAATTTGTGGTGGGTGACATGACTAGTTTAGAACTAAAGCTTTGGTATTGCAAGCTGGTGAGTTATTTGTTTCCCCATGATATGCTTATTTTTCACATTTTTTTTCTACCTTAGGATTCAAATACTATTTTACATACAAGAGTAAGACATGTTTTGAGATCAGAAAGAAAACATGGATGTTATAAGTATCATGGATAATATTATATTGCAAAGGACCACCTAATAAAGATTATGATAAAAAAATTCTCAGAAATAATAAGCTGCAACACTAGATCAATAAGGACATAATAATCTGAAAACTAGATTAGTTAAAAATAAAAAATGAAAACACTTTCAAGCTATTTTCTCACATATGGATGTTTAAATCGTAGAACCATGCTATGCTATAACATTAATATCAATAGGCAACGATTTGCACATGCTACACGTAGAAGAAGCACATAACTACAATCTTACAACTTCATCAATAGAAGAATGGGAGAAAAATTCATCCTTTTACAGTATGAGTTTACATATATAGATATATTGTCGAGAAGAGAGATAATATTAATGTTGATTTACAATTATAATTAAGTATTAGATAAGTAGTCCGTAAATGTGGTTATTGATTATTCCACTTTGTAGTCCGTAAATTAGGAGTTCTCTCTCACATTCTGCCTAGCTTGGGATAAATATTATTCATGTCTTATAAACAGGTTACAGGACCTAATATATAGTACGTACGGTCAACAGTTACCTTCTGAAACCTTTTGGAATACTATAATTAACTACGTTGAACTTTGAAGTTTGAATTAGGCAAGGCCTGTGCTAAACAGGATTTCTAATTTGAAGTAAATTTTTGAGCTTAACATACAACTCGATCGGTGGATATATATAGGAATATATCTTTCTCATGACTGGGATATGCGACCTTTCCTTTTCCATCTTGTGTTATTGATGTTTTCAATTGCTAATTATTGGATATAAATTAATATCGTGGAAGTATACATAACTACGACAAGTTATTATGCCCCTCTTACTAATGATCCCCAATCATTTCCATTTTGTTAAGGTCTTATTTCTTCCTTTCCAAAGGTAATGAGTTATGACATATATATATATATATATATATATATTGTTGGGTTAGATCTTGTATCAGTATTGATGGAGGTATTGTACCTATTTTTTGCAATGACTAGATTCCTTCAAATATGACTTTCTTGTCTAAGTTCCTTGTTACCTTCCAACTTTCATAATTGATTCCCCACTTTCTTTCGAAAATGTCCTTCTCAAGTGTTTAAATATGTCTGCTACAAGACGGATCGGTGATGCTATATATTAGGTGACTAATTAAAGTCAAAATTACTTTCATTTGTTTATCTTACAAATTATCATCTGTTGCCATAAATTTCTAACTTTTAACGATCAATTCGATTTGGATCAATTTCCCCTACCAGTTGATAATCACGACAATTTTGTATATATCTTGTGTATGTATAAATTATATATTTTTTCATCTATCATGCTCTTATAAGCTATTAAATTACTGACATACTTGATTATTTAATTTCCGTTTGAGCTAATGGCAGAAGTTATTACCGTTGTACTCATAATAACTGTCGGGTGAAGAAGAGGGTTGAGCGACTCTCCGAAGATTGTCGTATGGTGATAACAACCTACGAAGGCAGACACAACCACTCTCCTTCGGACGACTCAAATTCTTCTGAACATGAATGCTTCAGCTCCTTCTGATAATGAACGACACAAGAAAATTACTTGTAATATTGTCTACAATGTAGTATCCTAGCTTAAGACCTTTGTCAATTTGATATTTTAGACTGCTTGCCATCATTTCAAGTTTCTAAAACTTGTATCTTTCAGTACAATTACTATATTGATAGCTAGCTACCTCTTCAAGATATATAATTTATAATAAATTCATACATACATACATATATATATATGTGTACTGCATATGTAATTATTTTCGTGGCAAATGAAAGGATTTGTACATTATGTATCAAATCTAGATACGTTTTTTAGAGCTTGATATGAGTTATCTCTCCGTTTAGTTTATTGAAAAAAGGATAAATTACTTTAGTGGTATCTAACTTTTAGGAAAGTGAACATTTAGTCCCTAACTTTTTATTTTTTATTTATCAATTCCCAATATTTGATTTTACTTGCTAAGAGACCAATTTAAGAGTCAAGCAGTCAATTTTGGACAGAAAAAAAAGTGACAAAATGATCTTTAAAGTTATCAAAAAAAGTGATAAACCAGTTCCCAAAGTTATAAAAAATGTGACAAACTGGTCTCTAAAATTAACGGTTCAACTGTTAAATTAGTCACTCAGCAACTAAAATGAAAAGTTAGGGACTGATAAATTAAAAATAATAGGTAGTGGACTAAAATCACAGTTTTGTGAAAGGTTGGGACTAACGTGATAATTTACTCTTGAAAAAATTAAAGGAAAGAGTAATTTGCACTCGTGGTCCTTCAAATCTTAAGTAAGTGACACTTTAGTCCTTTTTTTTTTTTAAATTTTGGCACGCTATTAGAAATTTGAGATTATACAACCCTTATTTAACGATCTTTTTTCAAAAACTATCATGATAAGAGGAAAAAAGCACGGGGAGGTATGCCCAAAAAGACAAAAACTATCATGATAGGGAGGGCAGTCTACCACGACGGTTTTTGAAAAAACAGTCGTGGTAGGCTTAGCCTTCTATGATGGTTTTTTAAAAAACCGTTATGGCAGGCTTTATCTTTCACCGACAATTTTTTCAAAAAACAGTCATGTGTAAAAACCGTCGTGTAATATGGGCCCTAGGGTTTTATATTTGTCGAACATCGTGTGCCTCTCCCCACATTCAAACTCTCTCTCTTCTCTCGAACTCTCTCTCTTTCTCTCAAACTCGCCGTCGCCATGCCCTCCCGTCGCTGTCGCCGTCATGGTCATGTAAGTTTTCTTCTTTCTTTGTCTCCTCCGCCTCCCCACTCTGCCCACTCCCCCGCCCCTCTCGCCCCTCCCCCTCCCCCGCCCCTCTCGCCCTCTCCACACCCCTTCCCTTCCCCTCCCCCTCCTTACCCGCCCCTCTCCCACCCTCCTTGCCCCTCCCCTTGCCTCGACCACCCTAGCCACCCTCCTTCACCTCCCCCCTCCGCCTCTGCCCCTCCCCCAGCCTCCTTTGCCCTTCCCCATATCCATACATACACATATGCATATCAATTTTTGGATATAAATAATATATGATTATATTATTTGATTATATATGATTATACTATTTGGATATAAGTAATGTATGTATGTATGATTGTATACATATAATCATATAATTTAGATTTTGTAAGAAATGGATATGTGATTATGTGATGTTGTGATTTTGGTTATGTACTTTGTGAAATGTGATTTTGTTAATTTTGATTATGAGAGTTTGTGATTTTGTGAGAAATGGGTATGTGATTTTGTGTAATATGTTATTATGTGATGTTGTGATATTGGTTATGTAATTTGTGAAATGTGATTTTGTTAACTTTGATTATGAGAGTTTGTGATTTTGTGCAATATATGATTATGTGATGTTGTGATTTTGGTGGTCATTAGATTAGGTAAAAATATCTCAAGAGAGTGATAATGATCACTATAAGAAGGAGTATGAAGAGTGCACTCTATCTTTCTCTCAATATCACAAGGCAAAACAAGTTAGTAAGCCCTGAAGGTGCATCGAACGGAACGCTATATTCCAAGCGCAAGTGTCCAAGACAACAAGGACACGTAGAACATGGTTTTTTTTATTCTACATTTCATACGAGATATAATCAGTAATAGTATTCAAGCCTTGGCAAAAAAAGAATTTTATATACATACGGAGATAATGAAGTTAGAATTGATAGGTACAATTTGTAAATAGGTATGTCATATTTAGATTGAGATAGTAGATAAATGATTGTGTAAAATAATTCAAATGTAAATGATCTTGTAAATATATTGTAATTTCAATATATATAATTTTTTGTATGCAATTAGGGCCTTGTAGTAAATGGATAACACATGGGATTGGCTATCTTGTAGGAAATAAGAAATTTTGGCAATTTTTTTTTTGTGCAAGACCATTTCCCATAACAGGTTTTGCCAAAAACCGTCATTAAAAATGTACCTTATATAATGGTATTTACAAAAATCGTCGTGCAAAGTAATGCTACACCAACTTTCCACAATGGTTTTTGTAAAAACCTTTGTGGAATGTCATGTTTCTACAATGGTTTTTTAAAAAAATTGTCATAGAAAATTTCCTCTATCATGACGGTTTTTTCAAAACACCATCGTGAAAGAAGTCCCTCAAAACACCTCAAATTGGCAGCCACTCTGAGGTTCCATGACCATAAAAAACCGTTGTAAAAACTCAATTTTATACCACGACTGTTTTTTAACCATCGTGAAAGTTTTCCACGATGATTTAAAACCAGTGTGGAATTCCCAGTTTGTAGTAGTGACAAAAGAACCCTGAACTCTTAAAACCTTAGCAATTAAAGGACCCTGTATCAAATTAATCCAAAACCTAATTGAAACATGCATTGGCGCTGCCAAAAGATCTACCGCCTCCACTAGAACCATAGGTCTCCACCACCACCAAGATCTAGTGAATATTTTCGTTCTCGTGAACCCAAATATGGTACAAAACCCGCCAAGCCACGAACCCGCCCTAGCCATGAGCCCATCTCAATTAAGAACCCCCCACCCCCCGGGCGACGCAAACCCATTTCCGCCACAAACCTACCCAGCCACAAACCCATCTCTAAAGAAAACTCCACCAGAGAATACGACCCAATTTGTTTAAGTTTTTCATTGGAGAAGACAATGACTACAAGCATTTCATTGTTTTGAGTTTTTTTTCCAGTTTTTTAAATTTTTATAAAAAGTGTAAAGTGGGTGATTTTACTGTTATGTCCTTCAAAATCAGGTCATATGACTAGTATATACATGTTTTGGTTAGGTTTTAGGTTAACTTCAATGGAAGGTTCTTTAATTGTTAAGGTTTTAAGAGTTTAAGGGTTGTTTTACTAAAATTAAAAAAAAAAAAAGAATAGAGACCAAAGTATTACTTGTTAAAGAGTTAAAGGATCATCGATGCAAATTACTCTAAAGAAAGAATAGGCAAAACATTTTTTCTATTTTGCTTAAATGTCACTTTTGTCTCTCTTATTATTTAAATACCCAAATCATCTGACATGTTCATAATATCAGGCTTAAAATGCTCCCTAAAGCAATTCAATTTTTTTTTTTTTATTATGATACTCTTCGAAATTTATGTCTCAAAAACTTACAAAATCAATGCTAAAAGAAACATAGACACATAGATATGTCCATCGAGCTATTTGAGGTGGCTAAATCCAAGCAATTTATACCTCTTAAAAAAAGTCCTCAAGAGATCAAAATTCAAGATTTTAGAAATCAACAGCATCCGAAAAGTTTCTACATAAAACTTTAAGTGCACACAACTCGAGCTCAAAATCCCAAATGAGGTGATTGTGGAACTACTCGAATCCCATAACATGTATTAAGATGTAGTTAAGATGTTTTAAGTTCAACAAACATATATAAAACCATAGGTGGTCTTTATTCCTGTTTGGCTGATTCCTACAAAATGCAGCTTTCATAACCATTACAGAATATTCATGAAATATTTCATACGTTACGAAACCAATTTATACCTGAAGTAGACACCTATGGCTTTTTAAAGAGTTATCACAAGCTTAGTTTTGTATCCACTTAGGTCTCCAAATATCACTCTAAGCTAATTTTGAAACGTGTAATTTTCTATAAAAATTCTTTAATCTAAACTAATCTTCAAAAGCACATAACTTAGACTACGGTTATCTATTTTACGCAATTGCTACAACTTCGTGCAGCATAGGATTTATTTTTATGGTCCTAATAATAAGAACATCAAAAATCCATTGAAAAGGTATAGATTTTAGATTACCCGTAAGCAGCCTAAATGGTCTCTCGCAAACTTGCTATTTCACTTCTATGATACCACATTTTAACTTATGTATTGAATGAGCTTTCTACTTTCATATGCCATGTCTGCTATAACATAAGAATCCTTCCTTCTTACAATTTCTATGGCTATTATTTGATTGCGTAAGGCTGAACTTGAATAGGAAACGAGTGTGTCATTTATGACAGTGTTTCATATATAGTGATAGCATTATTTATCTTTTAGTTTTATAATCATAAAGAACAAAATCAGTTTTCAAAGAGGAACCAAAATGCAATGCCTGTCAATTTTCTTTAATGTTTAAACAAGGAATTTAATGAGTTAGTATGATAATAATCTTATTTTATGAAATTTAAGTTTGGTAACTAACATTTTTATCCAATTATGACGTAGGTGACGACCACGTGGAATCGATGTGCTCCAAGTATTCATGTCAAAAATTTATACGATTTAATGTTGCATGAGAAAATGTGACTTTTATGAATTTTGATCAGTTGATTGTAATAATATGTCTATTTATGTATAAATGAGTTAAAATGATGAATAACGCAAACAAAAAAAAAATTGGGGAGGGGGTAGGGGGGGGGGGGGTATCAATTTTGAGTTCAAAAGCTGAAGATATGATCAAAACAGAGTTTTTTGGTAGGTTAGATCAGGGACCAAGGCTGCGGCCCCTAAAACCATCGCTGCAACGCCACATGCAATTCAAACTAGTAGCATAGGTACTACAACGCTATGGAAGGGCACTGCAGCACTAAAAAATCTATGCCATAGCGTTACGACGAGTTGATTTCGAAGTTTTCATTCGTCTTTATGCAAAGTTCGAGCCCTAAACTTACCCAATTTGACTTTCGACCAAATTTGACCTATTATTTCAATTTCTAATCACCCAATATCAAGAAACCAACATAAGATTGAATTTTTAAATTAATTTGGATAATTTTTTAGGTTAAAATTGGCATTTTCTTTATCCACACTACTCTCCCTCTCTTTCATAAACTTATAAATATATCGTTAGCCACCAAAATTTCATGTTCTCTTATTTTTCTGCTAAAGAAATTTTTGACCATTTTCTCTCTCAAATGCACGATAAGCCTCTTTCTTCACTCAAAAAAATTCCCCAAAAAAGCCTTTATCTCTCCAATCAATGAAGCTAAGAATTCATCACACATCTTCCTTTCTTTCAAATTCTTAAAGAAGGAATTCTTTTTAGAGATTTTTGCATGCAAGGCTTCATGTTTGTTTAACGAAAATATAAGAATTTAAGGTATGGTTTAAAGGTTTTGATGACTAAAAATTTCCATGATTGATATGTATAGTTTTTGTGACAAACATGTTTAGAGAATCATTCTTTTGTGGTATGAATGCATATATGTGATATATTATTGTGAAATATAAATTATTTTGTTATTACTTGGGTCATGAAAGCATTATCTTATAGTTGCAAATACTTACATTCTCATAATATGATGAAATTTCATGAAAATAATGTTTTGTTATTAGAATATATTGAGAATTTTCTAAGTTTTTGATTGTTGGTGAAATTCTTGATAGTGTTTTAAATTGGTATGATTTTATTTCTCTATGATTTTTAGACAAGTCATGTATTTATATGTTAGAAATGCCTAGGAATTTTTACAAATGTTCATTGAACATATTTTAAATGTTATGAGCCTTTAAACGAGCGCTGCTAGCCATCTTACCCCCTTCCCTAACCTCCATTGCTGATGGCCATTTCCCAACCCCCAACCTCCCTCGCTGACCACCACCTGCCCTTGGCCTAGCATCCTCTCTCCCCCCAACCCTCCCTCGGTCTTCCACCCTTTCCCCAACCCTCCAACCGCCTGTTGCCCCATCTAGTCCTCCCGTTGCCTGCTACTCCGTTCAGCCATCCCGTCTCTCATCGCACCATCTAGCCCATCCAACCCAGGCCTTGTGCAGCATCAAAGCCCACCATATTGCCCTCAGCCCTTGCCCACGATCCCCCATCGGCCATGATCTCTCGTCACCTCGCCTCCCCTGTCCTTTTTCCATCGCCCACCCGGAGTGATAAAATGAAATCGAGAGATAGATCGAGAAGTGAGAGGTGAAATGATTTTCTTTTTGTAGTTTAAAACTATTTAATCTTTTTTATTTTATATAAGATAAGATTTAAATTTTTTATTTTTTAATTTAGAGATTATAACTTTGTTATTTTTTATATTTTTTTATTTTTAATCTTTTATGAAAATAATATAATATTAAGATAATAACTATCTTATTTAGTAAGATCTACTTAGTTTTAAAATATTTAAAATTATTAATTTATAAAGAAAAACACACACTTGATTTGTTGAAAAAAATTTAAAAGAAAATTTAAGAAAAAAATTCTTTCTAGGAGTGTGAAAATTATAGTTTGTATAATGAACAACTCTTTAGAATTAAAAACATGAATTCAGATGTTATATGTTTAGGAATTGGACTTTTTTGGATTATATAATTTTAATCTTTGTCTTTTATTTTATTTTGGACATAATTATTATTTTGGAGAAAAAAGGAAAGGAAAAAATACATTTTATCTTCTATTAGAGCGAAATTTATAGTATCAAGTGTATAGATTATTCAAACTCATTTTTGATGTCAAAGTAGGGATAAATAAATATTTCTAACTACATAAAAAGCTAAACATTTTTTTTAAGGAATGAAGGGGTATTTTTAGTATTTTGAACAAATTTAATAGCCAACCCTTACGGTTGACAAAAAGAGGCATCTTCTTGTAATTTTTTGAACCATCAAGGGTATTAGTGTGATTAGTTTTGGTCCAGAATTGTCTTTGTAATTTTGGCAAAATACAAGAAAGCTAGTGTAATTTACCCTTTATTAAATTGATCAATAATCATTACAAAAATGGTAGGAAATGTTACATTTTCAAAACTAATTATAAAACATAGTAAGTTTTGATCATATTTGTAGTAAATATTAGATTTATCATGTAAATAATTTATTTATTCCTTTATTTGTAGTGTAAATGATTCTTATTTACACATATTTTCATCTTTTGTTTACAATGTAAAATTTTTTATTTACATAGTAAATAAGTTATTTTATATTGTAAATCTGCTATTTATTATAAATATTTTCAAAACCTGATATTTATGTCAAAAAGCTTTAAAAATATGATATTTCCCTTATTTAACATTTATCATTTATGTAATATTGTGTCATTTTTGTCAATAATCATATCATATTAGTTTTTTTGCACCAAGTCCTTGAACTTTACGAGTTTAATAGATTGGTCCTTGAACTATAAATTTTTAAAATCAACTTCTCTAACTTTAAAATCAGTTGCAATCTGGTCAAATTAATAACAGACTTAGGTTTTTGATGAAATAGACTACATGCTTGTCATGTGACAGACAAATGAGGGCATAAGAGGTCATTTTGCCCATCAAATAATAGCTTTTTTAATTTAAAAAAACAAAACAAAAATAAAAAAACGCCAAATATTTGCCATTGTCGCCTGCTTCGGATAGTTGCCATCTACGAAGATCGCCGTCGTGCCTCCCCCACCCTATCTGTGTTGACTTGAAGAAGGTTTGTCACCCAAATTCGAACCCCAAATCAGCATTTATGCTTTCAAAATGCCCTCATTAGTCTGTCAAATGATAAGCACGTGGTCTATGCTGTCAAAAAAAAAAAAAAAAAAAACTCATTTTAAATTTGACCAGAGATTGCAATAGATTTTGAAGTAAGAGGAGTTCATTGCAAAAATTTGTAATACAAAGACTAATTTGTCAAACTTGTAAAGTTGAGAGGGTCTAGTGCAAAAAAGATTATCATATTAAAAAGAGATTTTTTACGGACTCGAACGAGCCCTGTTTCTTCGTCTTCGTCGTCTTCTTCTGTAACAATGGGTTTCGACTCGTCAATGTTTCTGAAATGCTACGGCTATGATCTGCTCTTGGGATCAATAGCTGCATTTTACGTGATCACCGTTCCATACACAAAGGTTGAGGAGAGCTTCAACATCCAGGTAAAAGCTTTAATTTTCCCATTCTTCTCTGCTCCTTTTTGATTGGTTGGCAGGAAAATGCAAGAAAAATACGACAAAATTGGGAGTGCGTTGTTTTTGGAGTAATAATGTCTAAATGTACGTGTATTTTTAAGAAAAAGTGCTTTGATTTCCCTTTGTATTCACTATTGAGAGAAATGGTAGGAATTGGAAAGGTTGTAAATTTCTGGGATTTTTTGTCCTTTTTTCATATACTAACAATTGAATTAAGCTTTGATTTGATAAACGTGGTGGATAAGATTAGGAGAAATGTTAGTATAATATTGTTAATTCATTTTTGTTTTTTGTTTTGATTCCCAGACAATAAATAAATAAATTCCGAGGGACCGGTTGTAATGCTTTATTGCTCAAAGCTCAAGGCTCAAACTTCAAAGTTTTGATTCTAAGTCTCATTAACTGGTGCCATTAGAGGGCATTGTTAGTATTATCTTTTAGCATCTTGTAAATCAAGGCAACAATAGCCAACTAAATTTTAGTTACATTTTTTCCTACGTGTCCGTTCGGTTATTGCCTGTTATGAATACAATAATTAATATTTGAGATTCAAAGTCGAGTAATAAGATATACGAATTTGACCTATTTGGATTGCCTAGTTGTGCATATGTTCCGTGCCTTCTATAGTTCTTCGCTTCCTAACTTAACCTTTCTTCTTGACCAAATTTTGTTTTTCAAGGCAATGCACGATATCCTATATCATCGACATCACTTTGAGAATGTAAGCTCCTTTTTCTATATCTCTATGTCTACCTGTTGTGGGATATATACATTGGAATTTTTTGGCCTTACTTGTTTCTTTAAATTATTTATTCACTTTCAGTATGATCATTTGGAGTTTCCTGGGGTTGTTCCTCGCACTTTCATTGGTAAGACTGGTGATATTTAATATACTTAAGCTTTGATGCGGTGGAACGATTTTGGCAGAAAAGGAAAACCCACACCTCACCCACCTGATGTATGTTCCATTGATTTTGCACTGCAACTTCCTCATTTGGGGAGCTTAATCCTTAAATTATATTTATGGCTTTTATGGTCTGTTTATGATGTTGTATTTGGTGCCATAATATTATAAAGAAAACTTTTTTTTGTTTGTTCAGCTCTTTCTGGTTCTCTTTCATATGAGAGATAAGTCACTTACCTACAATTATATGTGTGTGTTCATTCGCATTTTATACATCTTTAGAAGCATCATGTTTTTTTTTTTTAAAAAAAAAGTTGGGAATCAGTCTTCTGATTGAATGTCTAATTTTCCAAGAGTTCTAGTTCACTACCTGCCATGTAATTTCTATTCCTGTAGGCGCCTTGCTTGTATCAAGTTTGGCATCTCCTGTTGTACTAATAATGAACTTGTTGCACTTGCCCAAGCTTTATGGACTTATGGCAGGTCAGTGCTTTAGATGCTTTATTTATTATTTATAAAAGCATACTATTTGTTTATTTATTCATAAAAATAAGAGCAGCATTAAGTGGGAATAAGAGCGGTAAGGTACCTTTTAAAATGGATTGTTACAGAAAGATAAACAGATGTGTCTACTAATTATGTGGTAATGCCATGTTGGGACATGCTTTAAGGGAATCTGAGGCATCCCAACAATGGTATTACTTCTATATGATTTTCACAAACCATGAAGAAAGAGAAGTTATCCACTCTAATAGTTTTGTTCTTTTTCTTATAAAAAATGCTTCGAGCTTTCATCTTCGGTAGTCTTCACCTTGCAATCAATGCTCATATTAATCAGTTTGTCTTTGTTTTCTAGGATTATGGAGCGCACAAATTCTTTTATTTATAAACTTTCTTTATGAACCTGTTGTATTATGACCATGCTTATGTCTATAAATGTAATAACATAACAACAGGTAACAATTTTAGTTTTATTATTCAGTTCGTCTTGCACTAGGTTGCGTCACATTATCTACCTTGCGCCTTTTCCGGCTTCAGGTATGTTCTTGATAGATTTTTGTTTATTTGCATTTACTCGATCCTTTGTGGAATTTTCAAGCTGAGTTGAGTTATTAACTAATTCCATCAGGTCAGGGATAAGTTTGGGCATCAAGTAGAAGCGTTCTTTGTAATACTGACTGCAATTCAGTTTCACTTGTTGTTCTATTGTACTCGTCCTCTTCCGAATACACTAGCTTTGTGTGTGGGTAATTACTTCATCCAGTTCGTTCTTTTTTTTTTTTTTTGTGCCATATTGTCGCTTGAGTACTTTGTTTCTGAAAGAATAAAGAGGCACCTTCAGAAAGGGGGGAAAAAAATAGACAGGCTCAGGTGACAGTCACTTCCGTTATCTTAATTATCATTTGTCACTTTATGTTTGTAGTTAATTTGGCATATGCATTTTGGCTCAAGGGGAAGGTTTATGCGGCTTTAAATTGTCTGGTATGTTTCTATTTGTAGAAGCATTGGATCTTTAGTTATATGGCAAGATACAATATCACACGTCCTAGATATTCTATAAATCTCAATCCCACATTATTTTTCTAGTCCAGCATATATACAAGTTTATATAGCAATTTATTATTATTGTTGTTGTTTTTGTTGTTGCATTTCCTTTATATTTTCTTCTTACAGCTCTCTGTTTTACAATGATCAGATTTTTGCTACAATTGTCTTTAGGTGTGATATCCTCTTACTTCTTTGCCCTCTTGGCCTGGAACTTCTGTTGGTATGTTCTGTTTCATACACTATTTTGTTTCCTTTTCACTTGTTGAGCTCGAAAATTTAATTATACCCATTAAGATTGCAACTCTTCGAAAAACCTGTCTAAGATATTTTCCTGTAGCCATGCCTTGATGTGTCTTTCTTTGTTTTTTTTTTCTTTTTTCAATGAACATAGTTAGGAGAGCTAGATTTAGTTATTGACAGTTAATTCATGATGTTAAATTAAGAAATTCAATTGGGACACTGAAATTTCTGTCGCACTTTCTAGTGAAATTGTGTTTCAGGGAGAGGAGTAATTGAGCTGCAGAATATCCTAGTCTGGAAGTCTAAATACCCAAACTATAAATGTGATAACGCCCAGAATTCACAGTGAATGAAGCTTTTTTTCTTTGAGGTGTTTCTGTTGTCGTTATTGTGGACTTGTCCTTAAATTGTAACTGAAGCATTGTTGTGGGTTTGAATGTACAAAACCTTCAAGGATTTTGCTTTATCGTTAATTGTGTTGGACAGAGGAGATTTTTGGGAGAAAATGGTTTTTGGTCCCGTAGTTTTCTCTCTTTTCTTGTATTTGGTTTTGTTTGTTTTGGTGTTTTGCTTTTTTAGGATCTCTCATCATCTTTCCTTTGTAATTGAGTTTTGTCAATAAAAGGAGTTCTATTTGGCATTTTAGAACATAATTGGAACTGAAAATTAGAACTATAAATACTATAGCATGTGAGAGCTACTTTTGCTTCACACTGTAGCATGTGAAGGGATTTATGCTGTACACAGTTGGAAATATAAGTTCTAACTAGGTTGCCAAACAAGCTCAAGAATTAAAAAATAATAAATGCACTACTGCTATATCAATGTGCTGCTTTCAACTTTTCTCTGCCTGCTGCTTGGCCTTTCTCAAGCTGCAAAGGACTGGATTGGTTTGGGAGATCTAAAGATAGAGCATACCAATTAAAGATGGAACAATAGGATTCCTAATTGCTTGTATGATTTACAGTCAATAACATTGGGTATATCAACAGGAATTTTGTGACCTTGTGGCTGCTCATGAGATTTATATTTGTTTCAATGACAGATTAAATCAATTTCGCTATGGGAAACACTCAAATACTGCTTTTGGTTTGCTCTATTCTGCATAGGTTGGTAAATACTGTTTTATAGCCCATTTGGGAATGCGGTTGGAACCGCATTTTGTGGTTCTGAGTAACTTTTGGTTCAAAATTTTTATTTGAGAAAACACCAACAATTTTGGTTGGGTTGTGGTTCCAACCATGTTCCCAAACAGGCTTTGGTTTTTCATTTTTATTTTTCACTTCTACATGCTGAATTGCTACAGCACAGGCCTTACTGTATTGATTGATTCAATTATGTGGAGAAGGTTATTGTGGCCTGAATTTGAAGTTTTCTGGTTTAACTCTATTCTGAATAGAAGCTCTGAGTGGGGCGTATCCTTCTAATGGAAATTATTCAAACTAGTTTACTATGATGTTTCTAATTCTTAAATAACACAATGCTATGGGAATCAGGCTTGTCCTAAAAATTGTAGAATTGTTCAAAGTTGGTGAGTTTTGGTGGATCCCTACGTAAATAGGCGTGAGATGAACTATAGAACTAATAGAAACATTCTTTTTGTTAATTTCTTGTCTCATATTGTAATTCGTGAGGTTCTTTGTGAACATGAACTTGTCTGTATTGGGTGGGGTGGGGGGTGTTGCGGGGGGCTACAGGTACTTTAATAAAACTTTATTTTGGATTTCCTTGATATTGTTTATTCTTCAGACACATCCATTTCACTGGTACTTCACATCAGCACTCCCCCGCTCCTTGCTAGCTGCTTTCCCTCTTTTTATGGTGAGCCTTCTGGACTTCTATTAACGGCCACACTGTTTGATATGATCCTAACCCATTGTTTTATTCCTTTTTTAAGTGTTGTTGATAATCTTATTTGCACACTGCTTTTTATCAAAAATCTTTGGGTTTTTTTTTTTTTTTTTGAAAAAGAAAAGAAGAAATTTATTGATAGAGGAGAAAAATAATTATGAATAAAAAGGGGAAGATCCTCATCAAAACAAAATAATAAAGATAAAAAGGCTGAAAAGTACAAAAATGAAGACCAATTTCTAACAAGATCATAAAACATCATTACACTAAATTCTTTGTCAGGATGAATCCAAAAATTGATGTTTGTTTTGATCTTCTCCCAAATTATTTGAAAAATTCCCCTCGCCTCTAGTCCTTCAAAAACTATTTGGTTTCTTTCAAGCCAAATTCCCCACCATATGGCTATCGTTGCTACGCTCCCCAGTAGACTTCTACAATTTGAATGAAACTCGAAAAAATAGCTCTTTGGAAAGACCCAGTCAATGCCCAAATTCTTCAGTAATAAGCATTGAACAATGCAAGAATAAGTGTTTCCTCAACTTCCCATCTCTTTTACACAACACGCACCAACTTGAAGAAACATAGAGAAATGTATTTCTTTTTTGCAAAGAATCATGAGTATTCAGTTAATCATGAATATTCCATAAAAAATGTTCTAGATAGAAGGTATCATAGGTCTAGTTTTGATAGTTCTACTATGTGGATTTCTCATTAGCCATGTTGACGTATAAACGTGTAGACCAGGATTTTTGCACAAAACATAGTCTTTATTTTTAAGAAGGATGATCTAGGAGATTGCTAGTCATAATTGAGATTAAGGAGTTATTGCGTGGCGTTGGAATGGGGAGTAGCTTCTTGGCTAAATAAAAGAGCACAGAACGCAATGGTTTGAGGGAACGCAGATTCAGGCCTTTTTTCAGAGAAGAATTGTATTGGAATGTAGTAAGAGTAAAGCTGGTTGCTTCATGAGGATCATGAGAGTCCATAACGGTGCCATAACGAGTATTAGAGTCCCAGGAGAATATGGGTTCAGCAGGTGGTGCGAGTTCATTGATTGTTTTGAATCTTTTGTTAGCAAATCATGCATCACTAAGATAGATGTGGTCTGAGAAGCAATAGGTGAAGGCAGGATGTAAAGGCTCAATACAAATAGACAAGAGAAGGGGGTGGAAAACAAGTAGAGAGCTGACTCAAGCATGCAAGAGAAGGGGGTGGAGAAATCCTCGAAGCTGGCGTTGGTGGTTTGCAGATTTAGAGTGGAGACAAGCTGGGACATTGAAAACATTATTAGAGGAACCGTGCTTATTACACAATGGAAGGTTTGTTGCCAAGATAAAGCCTTGGAGAATGGATGCTTATTGGGATCATGTCCAAATAATGGCCAAGAATAGTTGGATAGGTATTGAAGGGTTGCCTTTGAAGTTATGAAATATTCATAGTTTTTAAGTTATTAATATTAATAGTTTTAAAGTTATTGGCGAGGTTTGTGGAGGCTTGCTTGAAGTTGCAAAGGAAACATTGGAAAAGAAATTTTTGATGTACGCTAAGATTAGAGTGCATGGTAAAAATGAGGGCTTCATGAGTCTGATTCTGGAAATTCCTTGCTAAGAGAAGACTTCTGTTAGTACGTTTCAACTTGAAGAACAATCCCAGAATTGATGGTGGAACTTTGGGTTTGACTTGCAGAAGTCAACCGTGGTAGGATGAGGAAGATGATGACTTGGATTCCCATGCAAGACGTAGCAGAGTCCCTCGACTTCAGTTGGTACAAAGTTGAAAAGGGGAGGCAAGAGAATCACATAATGTGGGTAGGAGCATGTGAAGAGTCTTAGTTGGTGGTGAAAGGCCTTGAAATAGTTGAGGAAAGATTGGAAAATGCAAATGCATTTAATAATGTTGTGAACAACTGTTTCTAGGTGTTACAACAACTGTTGCCTGTTAATGCGACAGGTGGCATTGGAAACACCTTAACTCTTTTAAGGGCAGAGAGGTTAATTCACGCTGAGACTTCCCAACTTGAGGCTTTTAAACAATTTGGGTCAACTTCCAACCAAAATGCTACAAGTTTTAGAATTACTAACGGGCCCAAGAAAATTCCCTCAGAAAAAATAAGTGAAACTAACGTTTCATTCCACAAAGGCAAACCATCTTCCCCTGAAGTATTTGCCAAAACTCAGGTCTTTTTGCAAAGCCATCATCAAACAACAAACAACATAAGCCTTGAAGAAACTATGCCAACTGCTAGAAGGCAACATTTGAACCTGCCCTCGTCAAAGCTTTTGCTAAATCAGAGTTAGTGCCTTGATCAAGGGAGATGGGCGAAAATTATTCCTAAGGTAGGAAAATCCTTTTTCTATAGGCAAAATATCCAGATGGAAGGAAGATGAAGATCTCGTGCATAGGATCAATCAGAAGGAGGCTTCAGTCTTGCACAAGGGAACGAAGAATTCGGATAAGGCGACAGAGGGGGTGACACCTAAATCATTCAGGCAGTTCTTTTTCAAAGACAAAAATAGTAAGTGTTGGTTGCTTTAGAAGAGAATTGAATTTGAAAGTGAGGATTACTAAGATTTTAGAAACTCTCAAGATGATTTTTTTATGACAATCGCAACAAAATACAAGCAGTGGAATTGTTGGGTGATGATAGTAGCTCCGATGGTAGTAGAGATAATAGTCTAAGGATGAGACGCACAAGAATTCTGAAGAGTTACAAGACGTTGCCTTAGGAGAGGTTCGACTACTTAATGGCCATCAAGAGGGTTCATCCTTAGGACTCAAGTAATTCTAACCTTGAACTACAGTTGAATTTAGACATTTCTATTCTGACTCCCTTTTAGGTTTTGCATCCTATCCAAGATCCGATTGATCATAACATTGTGTTTACAACAATCAGAGTCGTCGTTTGTTATTGGGCATAGGAAGTGATGGAGAAAATAAAGTTGATTGTGCGAGTAGGGGGAAGGCAAGAGGTAATAGCTGGACAGGGCAAGGGGAAACAACTAAGGAAAGGGAAGAGAGCGGTGAGCTTTTAGGTGAAGAGTTTGTTAAGGTGAATGGGAAGGAAATTAAGTGGGGCAATGTGCTGGAATTGACCGGTAAGATGAATTTAAAGTTGTGCTTGTGGAAAAAATTAAGAGAAGTGTTAAGTGCTGCTCAACGGCTAGAAAGAGGGGGTAATTGGGAGTTGAAAAATCTCGATTTCAAAGTCAATTATGAAAGATCAAAGAGCAAACGAGGAGCAAGTGGGTTAAAATAAAGATGATGTTTTGGAATATAAAAGCAGGATGCTCATCCACAAAAAGGAGGAGCATCAAGGAGACTGTGATAAAGAACCAGACGATTTGGTCCTACAGGAGGTTAAGGAAAATGTTGATAGAAGCTTTGTTAGTAGTACTTGGAGATGAAGATTTAGGGAGTAGGTTTTGCTTCCATCTCTGAGCAGATCGGGAGGCTTTTTGGTTGTCTAGGATGTTAAAAGAGTGTAGGTATTGTAAAGCTTAATTGGGGATTTTTCGATCTCAATTCAGATTTAAATGACTAGGATTGAGAAATAGTGGTTCTTAGGGATTTAAAGGCCCAATCATTGTTCCAAGAAAGTTGCATTTTGCGATGAATTAGCAAGTCGATGGGAGATTTGTGGCGACAAGTCGTGCTTGGGCGGAGACTTCAATGTGTTGCGAAATGTTGTTGAAAAGTAAATAGCACTAGTTCCACTCGTAGTATGATGATGTTCGACGAGTAGATTTGAGAAATGGAGCTCATTGATCTTCCTCTCCATAATGCATCGATCACATGGTCAAATTTTTGTGAAATTCTTATTTGTAGTATATTGGACAAATTTTTGTTCACATCGGGTTTCGGCGAAATGTTCAGCTACACTAGTCAAGAAGCAGTTGTTACATGTGTTTCTGATCATTGTCCAATTATCTTATCAACTAATCCACCTTTGTTAGGTCCAACTCCATTCATGTTTGAGAACATGTGGTTGGAACACGGGTTTAAAGAGGATGTGGCAAGGTGGTGGGGCTAAGTCTCTACACAAGGTTGGGCTGGTTACAAATTCGTGACAAAGTTGAAATAGATCAAGCCTCATTTAAAGAGATGGAACCAGGAGGTTTTTGGGAATATGGAAATATTAGATTGAGAAGATGAAGTTGTCCAAGAGGATGGCAAAGATTGATACTTTGGAAGGAATTTTGAGGTGGTCCAAAGAGTTACAAGTGGAAAGAGTGGAAATTAAAAAGGTGTGGGATGATTTGTTGCCAAAAGAGGAGAGGGCCTCGCAGATGAAATCAAAATTCATATGGGCAAGGGAGGGAGACACAAATTCAAAGATGTTTCACAAGTTGATGAATGCAAGAAAGTCCAGGAATACGATCTCTAAATTGGAAACTCCTAATGGTCGGATGATTGAAAGTGAAGGGGGTGTTGTGAATAAGGTGGTGATTTTCTTTAGCACCCTATACGCGTCGTCGAAGAGCCAATTGAGAGGTGTCAAAGGAGTAGACTGGAGTCCAATTTTGTAGGTAGAAGCACTTGAGTTGAAGAGACCGTTCGAAGAGGTAGAAGTTGAGATAGCAATGTTTGAGTTGATGGCGACAAGTCTCCAAGTCCAGATGGATACACATTGGCGTTTTTCCAATCTTGTTGGGATGTGGTTAAATTAGATTTGATGGGGGAATTGTTAGAATTTCACTCCAATATTGTGATAAATAAAATAATGAACGAAACTTATATTGCACTTATTCCTAAGAAATTTAATTCTTCTAAAAGTAGTGACTTTAGTCCAATCAGCCTAGTTACTAGTTTTTATAAGATTATTTCTAAGTAACTTGTCTCAAGGTTGAAAAATGTTTTGGCAAATACAGTTTCGCAAGCACAAGGGGCTTTTGTGGTGGATAGACAAATCTTAAGCCGTTGAGCTCCTTGCTAAGGAGGTGGTGGAAGATTACCGAGTAGGAGGTGAGGAAGGGGTGGTTTTCAAGATCAACTTTAAGAAGGCATATGACGATGTTGAGTGGGGTTTTCTTCTTTCCAATAGAAAAGAAAGGGCATCAAGGCCAAGCGGAGAAGATGGATTGGTGGCTGTTTGAGTTTGGTTTCTTATTCAATCATGATCAACGGTAGACCGAAGGAAAAGTTTAGAGTTGAGAGGAGTTTAAGGCTAGGTGACCATTGTCTCCATTCTTATATATTTTAGTAGCTGATGTCATGGGAAGCATGGTTGATAAAGTAGTGAATCAAGGGCTCATTAAAGGCATGGAAGTGGGTGGGAAGCAGGTCAAAGTGTCCCATTTACAGTTCACGAACGACACATTGCTTTTCATGCAGAATGAGGAATCTAGCCCTTGGTGGTTCTTAACCATTTTTAGATGTGTTGTCTTGTTTCTGGTTTGAAGATAAGTCTTGGCAAAAGTGGCATTCTGGGAATCAACGTTGAAATAAAGGAGTTGAGAGATTAGCAAGTATTGTGGGGTGTTTGGTGGGTTCTTGGTCGATTAAGTATTTAGGTTTGCCGCTTGGGGGAACCCTTTGAAATCAAGTTTTTGGGAGCCTGTAGTTGTTAAGGTTGGAAGTAGACTAGATGGCTGGAAGAGATCATTCCTATCTGGTGGAGGGAGGCTAACTCTTATTATATCGGTGTGGTCCTCATTGCTGATCTATTACATGTCCATTTTTCGAATTCCTAAGGGCGTAGCAGCAGTGATTGGAGAGTTGATGAGGGATTTCTTATGGGGCTGGTGTGAGGAAGAGAAAGCAGACCTTCTTGTTGCTTGGGAAGGAGGTTTGTAAGCGTAAGGAGAAAGGCAGTCAGGGCATTGGTAATCTGGTGCTGAGAAACCATCTGTCACTTTCAAAGTGGCTGTGGAGTTCGCAAAAAAAAAAAAAAAAAAAAAAAAAAGTTTCTTTGTGGCATAGAGTAATTGAGGGCAAGTATGGCACTACCTTTGGAGGTTGGATGACAAGGGAGGGTTTGAGGGTAACATATAGAAGCCTTGAAGGGCTATCTTCCCTTTATATGTTTCATTTTTAACTAAAGTCAAGATGATAGTAGGGGATGGGAGGAGAGTGAGATTTTGGGAGGATGTGTGGGTGGGTGGAGGGATCCTAGTGAGAGGGAGTTGGGTGAGCTGGCGGATTTGTTGTCTTGTCTAGAGAGAGTGAGATTGTGTGCTTGGGTTTCAAATAGATGGGAATGGAAGTTGAAGGGGTCAGGTTTGTTTTCTTGCAAATCGTTTTTTTTTTTCCTTGACAGATAATCATTCCTTTCATGAGTTTAAATGTCGTCAGTTCATTTGGAAAATCTCGGTTCCAATTAAAGTTCAGGTTTTTAATTGGTTACTTGCTCTTTGAAAATTGAATACTCAAGATTTGTTGCACAAAAGGAGGCCTTACCTGCATATTTCCCTGCGAGGGTGCACTCTTTGTAAGAGGGATAATGAAACAGCTGATAATTTGATCTTACATTGTCAATTTTTCGTTAAAATTATGGTACAAAACCTTGGGGGAGTTTATTATTTGTTGGGCAGATTTGAGTAGCATTGTGGAGCTGTTGAAGGGCGATTTATTAGAGGGAGAAGTCAGTGATGCAATCGACCGTGGAATGTGGCTGTTTTGGCAATTACTTGGACGTTGTGCTTTTAGAGGATCAAACGTATCTTTGAGGAGTCAGAGAGAGATATTTGTGAAGCCTGGGATAGAATTAAATATGGACCCTGCGTTGCGTAGCTTGGTTTTGTTTTTGCTATTGCTTTTGAGTAGTAGCATCTGCATATGTGTTTTCCATTGAAATCCTTGTCCCCATCTGCATTTTATTTTTTGAGGACTACTTGTTCTCTATTATATACTTTTTTAATTCATCAATAGAAGTTCAGTTTCTTCTTAGAAAAAGAAAAGAGTATTCAGTTTATCAATTAATAGCAACTAACTGAACACTTTATTCAGGTCATAGTTTATGCATGTTATTTCGTTGATGAAAGGCAATGTGGTTTGACAAAATTATTGTGCTATAGAATTTTATTTTATTTTTTTCTTGACATGTATGATATGTTTCCCCCGGCGGTAGATGGGCCACGTGAAAGCTTCTTCATTTAATAATGGAGGAGTGAAATCAACTCTTGGCATTTGGTGTTATGTTCCTATTTTTTGTTTCTTTTGCATATTTCATGATGATTTATGCAACGTCTTCATTTCTTTGCTTGTTGGCCTTTTACCATTCTTTATTTCTCTGCATATCATTCTTTTCTTGTTTCTGGCGTAACAGCTGAAATGAGTTAAGTTCTAGGTGGTAGTCTAATGTTCATACATGCAAGGAGAGGCTACTGGGATGCAGATATTGCTTTATGTTTCAAGAAAACCTTAGCACATAAAATTTATAGGTTTTTAAATGTTGGAACAAAAAGATTTATTTATCTCAGGTATCCTAAATGAGTGAAATGCAATATATGGGTTTTCAAGTAAGGGTAGGAAAATTGTTATTTGATATAAAACGAATCAAACAAGGAGGGATGGAAGGCTAAACTCATGCTAATGGTTATCGTGTTTCCTTCCAGGGAGAGAACAAAAATCATTCTAATGCCTTTTCTATTTAATAATCCTGAGTTCTGAACTAGATCCACTTTTCCCTCCCACCTCAAATTCTTCTTTCTTTCTTAAGTTGGCAAGCAATCCTTTTTGCAGCTTGGCATGTTACTTGACAGAAGGGTTCTATTCTTCGTCCTTCCCATTTTCTCTTTTGTCTTAATTTACTCAAAGCTACCCCACAAGGTACCATTTAATACTGAACCATTTGTGAACTTTAGATTAACTTACTTTTCAAGTTTCAGGTATGTTAATTTGATAGTTTTTGTGATCCAGGAGCTCCGGTTTATTATTAGCTCAGTTCCAATCTTCAACTTATCTGCTGCAGTTGCCGCTAATAGAATGTGCGTGGCATCCATTTTAAATTTATTGTTATTCTTTTTTTTTTTTTTTGGCAAATTTATTTGCTATTGTGATTGTTTGGCTGTATGATTATCTTTTGTTTATATATAAGCCGCTCCACGATGTGCAGATAAAAAATTAGTATAATATTTCATTTTAGATTTTCCTGAGCCTTTAAACACCTAATCTTATGTGGCTTCTGGTGTCCTGCCCGATTATGCATTTTTTGAGTGATGACATATTCTGATATTTTGATATAAGCACTGAAATTTTGTTCAATAGATCAGAGATGAATATTAGCAATATCCTTAGTGATATCCTTTCAATGCTCAATGCCGTCCATGATATTCAGTTAGAATGCATTTGTATGTTGTTGCGATTGTGTTCACGAGCATATAAGAGGAAAAATAATAAACACACTGATTATTATGATTCTTACCGCAAGGGTTCTGTGGTTCTTGTAACCATACCCCACACAATAATGGAAAAGACACTAGCCCCAAATAATTTTTGTGGTTGCAGCAGTCATTTATACAGGATTAGGTATTTTTTGTCTAACGTGTCATTCCATCCAAATTTTTCTGTTACCTTAAGTCTTGTTTTAATTATTGAGGTTTACTAGTCTGTTTAAACCATATAAACAAATGAAGAAAGTATATTTGAGATATGTTTAAGTGAAATTTGCCCAAGATTTTTATCGTTTAAGTATTGGGGTTTAGTAGCACGTGACGATGGTATGGCACTGCATAGAAACTACGAACTTGATGGAGACATGTTTATGCAGGGTGTTCGACATAGTTGCTATAGCTAACACGTAGATGAATTCTTTGACTTGTTACAGCTATAACAATAGGAAAAAAGCTTTCTGGAAATTTCTCTACTTTATGATGCTTGGGTTACTTCTAATCAGGTTGTATATTTAATTTAATCTGTTCAATTATCGAGGAGTGTTTCTATTTTCCTTTTGTATCCTCCTACTGTACTTATTTCTACTCTTGCAGTCTAGGGTGCACCACTGTAACCCTCATGGCATCGTATTGGAATTACCCCAGTGGTCATGCTTTAAAAAGTTTGCATCAATTTGGTACTCTCTCTCTCTCTCTCTTTCTATATATATATATGTAGAAGATTGCTAGGGACACGAACTCTTAAGTACAGCTTGCATACCAACTTATGAGTTATCATGTTTTTTTTTTTTGTAGGTGTTTAAAAGAATGTCACTTCAATAAACTACATCTACCAATTAGTTAATGATATTTCATAAGTTGGCATAAAAGTTTGGATTATAGTTGGTATCCCTAGCACTAAAAACAGCAATCTTTCTTATATAGATTGCCAGAAGTTCAGCCTGGGTTTCCATTATAGTTATGTTGAAAGATAAATTACACATTGGTGTTTATACAAGCCCATTTGCATGGTTGTGTCAATGTGAAACTTCTGCATTTTTTTTTTCCTAAATTTGTTGCAAAGAACAGGACTTAGATGTTTTTGATGTTAAGATAGTCTGACTAATTTTATTTGGAAACTCACATTTGTTTTTATTGTGGAAATAGGAATAATCTGTAATTCTCATTAATGTCTAGGATGATACAGTACACACTTTTAAATACTGGTACAATGACACTAAATCAGGAAAAAAATACCTGCAGCTATTAATCAGCTTTTAATACCATGATACAAGGGATTAGTTGACCTTCTAAACTTAATGCTTTCACACACAGATCCTACTCCTAATAATGAGATAATTAGCTGTACATTTCCACACTGCCCCTCAAGCTAGAGAATAGATATCTTCCATTCCCAGCTTGAAAATAATCCCATGAAAAGTTATACTGTTGAGTCCTTTTGTTGAAACATCTGCCAATTGATTTCCTGAGGACACATATGGTGTGCAGATCAGTCCACTTTCCAGCTTCTCTTTGATGAAGTGCCTGTCTATCTCAATATGTTTTGTCCTGTTGTGTTGAATTGGGTTGTGGGCAATATTTATTGCTGACTCATTGTCACAATACAACTTCATAGGTCCTTCCCACTTGATTCTCAGGTCTTGTTGGATAATCTTTAGCTGCAATAATTCGCAAATTCCTTTTGCCATTGCTCTGAATTTTGATTCTATGTTGAACTTGGCTACCACGTTTTGTTTTTTATTCCTCTATGTTACCAAATTGCCTCCAAGAAATGTGCAATAGCCAGAAGTAATCTCCTGTCTATCGATGACCCTGCAAAATCTGCATCTGTATAGGCTTCTAGTGTGAGACAAGCATTCCTTTTGAACATAACTCTTTTTCATGGACTAATTTTCAAGTAGTGTAATATTTGATATGCAGCTTGTAGATGTTTTTCCTCCGGATCATGCATGAACTAGCTGATCACGTTTACAGAATAAGCTATGTCTAGTCGAGTATGTACAAGGTAGATTAGCTTCCCCATCAATCTTTGGTACATCTTTTTATCTACAACTAGATCTTCTTTTGCTTCTCCGAGTCTATGATTGGCATCAATAGGAGTGATTGTTAGCTTAAAAGTTTTCATGTTTCCTTTAGGAGGTCAGTCGCATACTTTTGCTGTGATATAAAGATGCCATGTGTTGAATATGAAACTTCAATTTCGAGAAAGTATTTTAGTCTTTCGAGTTCTTTTATCTCAAATTCCCAAACCAAGCACTGCTTCAAGCCTTGTTTCTCCTCATCATTTCCGGTCACAATTATGTCATCAACGTATACTAGAAGAGCCGTCGCTCCCCTTGAGTCAGAGTGTTTGATAAAGACTGTATGATCTCCCTGGCTTTGTTTATAACCGGTGTTTTTCATTAATTTGGCAAATCTCCCAAACCAGGCTTTAGGGAAATGTTTAAGTCCATACGGAGCCTTCGTAGTTTGCACACCTTGTTAGCTGTCTCCTTCCCTTCAAAGCCCAGTGGAATGCTCATGTATATTTCTTCTTCTAAGTCTTCACGCAAGAAGGCATTCTTCACATCATAGTGTTGCAATTCCTAGTTGTAATGAGCAGCTAGTGACAATAGAATTCTCAATGTGTTCGTTTTTGCCATTAGAGCAAAAGTCTCCTGATAGTCAACCCCATGAGTTTGAGTATAGCCCTTAGCGACCAGCCTGGCCTTATATCTCTCAAGAGATCCATCATCTTTGTATTTTAAAGTGAAAACCTATTTAAAGCCCACTAGGTTCTTTCTCTTTGGTCGATCAACAATTTCCCATGTCTTGTTTTTTTTCCAATGCGTCCATCTCCATTCTCATAGCACTTCTCCACTCACTTTTAGTCAATGCCTCAAATAAAGCGTTAAGAACAGAGATAGTGTTTAGGTTCACAATAAAGTTCCTATGGGATGGTGAAAAATGGTTTGAGTGACGCATAATGAGGCAATGGATATAAGGGCTTTTTTGTGCATTTTCTAGTACCTTTTCTTATAGCAATAGGCAGATCAAAATCATGTGTGTGGTTCAATAGACGATGAGTTCAAAGGAGGAATAGGACTTACTGTGTGTTCATTAGCCGGCCTCAGGTTGGAGTCTTGAACTTGTGTAGGATCAGTAACGTCTTTCCTTTTTGAGTACACCTTCTCAAATCGAAATGAGTCATAAATAGGCATAGGCATTGGATTGGACACAGGAGGCACAGACTCTGGATTAGGGGGAATAGACACTGGATTAGACATAGGAGGCACGAACTCTTTGTTTGAAGGTGGAGATGGATTCGACGATGACGAGGAGGGTAGGTCAAGAGGGCAGAAGTCTTTATCTTCCATTTGTAATGTCTCCCCCTAAAGATAAGATTGTGTAAAGTATGGCTTGTGTTCAACAAAGGTGACATATGCAAATGTATAAGATTTTTGTGAGGAAGGATCATAACATTTGTACACCTTTTGAATAGGTGAATAGCCAGTGAATACACACTTAATTGCTCTAGGGTCTAATTTCCCTTTGTTTTGACTATGGAAATGAACAAAGGTGGTACACCCAAACATTCTAAGTATGACGCCATTTGAGGTTCTCACATGGGGGTAAAATTTTGCTAGAACTTCCATGGGAGCTTTGAAATCTAGCACTCTTGAGGATAAATCTATTGATCATGTATGTGGCAGTAAGAACAGCACCCTGCCAAAAGGACTTAGAAACATTCCCTTGAAATAATAATGCCTAAGTAGTATTAAGCAAATGTCCATTTTTTCTCTTAGCAACCCTATTTTGTCGTGGTGTGCTTATGCATGAGGATTTATGAATAATTACTCCTTTTTGAAAGTGCGGAGATAGGGTTTAATTAAAATAATCTCTTGCATTGCTAGACCTAAAGCTTTTGATTTTTACCCCAAACTGATTTTGGACCATGGAATAAAAATTAGGTGCAACAGTCCTCACATCAGATTTGTTTTGAGCAAGAATAGCCAAGTGACCCTAGTACAATCATTGATTAGAGAGACAAACCATTGTGAACCCAAAATGTTTGGAATTGTGGAAGGCCCCCAAATATCAGTGTGGATCAAATTAAAAGGATGAGAACTTTTATTACTGATAGGAAAAGAAGCATGTGTATGTTGCAAGTTTGCAAATGTCACAATGAAAGGATGTAATATCTAATCCTTTAAACACAGCAGGAAACATGATATTCAAAACTCTAAGTGATGGATGACCAAGACGAAAATGGAGCCATATAGTGTCTTTATTTGAGGAACTGAGAAAAGATGAAGACAAGTTATTTATGACTTTCTTTTGGTTGATTGTTGTCTCAAGACAGTAAAGTCCGTCCTCCGCCTTAGCAAGTCCAATTTTCGTCCTTGAAACTTGGTCTTGAAAAACACAATAAGTGGGATAGAAAACATCATGGCAATTTAGATATGTTGTGATCTTTTGAATTGAGATGAGATTGGCTTATAGTTTAGGAACGTGAAGAACATTTTTAAGGATAATAGATGGTGTTATTTGAATATGGCAATGAAGGCCAAAAACCTAGGAAACTCAGCAGTTAAGGCTGAGAGAAAAAATTTCCAAGAAAAATGAGCCGAAAGCTTTGATACCATATTGTGAAAATAGGAATAATCTATAATTTTCATTCATATCTAGGATGATACACAACACACGTATAAATACTGGTACAATGACGCTAAATCAGGAAAAAAATACATACAGCTATTAATCAGCTTTTAATACCATGATACAAGGGATTAATTGACCTTCTAAACTAAATGCTTTCACAACAGATTCTACTCCTACTAATTAGATAATTAGCTGTACATTTCCAGAGTTTTTAACTGGAAGTCTAGACTGTGTGACAAAGCTTTATGGTTTGATCTGAAATTATAGGTTATATATTATTTCTTGATCATCGAACCATCAGAATCCAAGTCTCGAACTGATTAATGCAATTCTTAGCATTTCTATGGCTAACCATTTCAATTCCAAATTTGTAACATTAGTATCCCCCAGTCAAAATTTTGCCCTTTTTATCCTCTTTTTTGTTTTTCTAGGTTTTGACTTTTGCACTTGAATAGTCATTCCCTTTCTTAATCCAATAGATCTTCATCTTTTGTGTCCGTATATGCTCTTTGATCTTAATTGTAGGTTCTTTGTTTCTTCATTTTTGTATACTTGAATATATATCATAGATAATTTGAGTAATGCCTCTAAATTCAAAATGCCATTGAATTATGCTTCTGACAGGTCATCTTGCTAACCACACAAGGGAACAACAGGTACACATTGACACATTTTCAGCCATGAATGGAATATCACGCTTTTGTGAATATGATTTTCCATGGAGGTATGTATGATATCGGCATTGGTGAATATTTATGACTTTTTTTTCCATTATGAAATAAAAAGGGACATGATCCTACATAATATTTCTCAATGATCTGTAGGTTAATAGTTGTGATTTTTTTTTTTTTTTTCATTTTTGCTATTAAGAAATACTTCTCTTACTAGACATTAGTGTTAGCATGTTTCTAGCCTATTTCTTAGAAAGTTAGTTAGTTAGTTCCTATTTGTTAGGAAGGTAGTTAGAATATTCAGTTTAGAAGTTTAGTATTTAAAGAAGGGTGTATCCACGCATTTTTTTTCATGGGTTTAATGAAAAAAGTCAAGCAGTGCATACATTGTTTTTCTCCTTCTATTAGCTTTTATGGTATCAAAGCTTTAAAAGCTGATTGTAAGTTGAGGAAAACAAATAACCGGAATGAACAGAGGTGATGATTCAGAGGTTGCCATAGGCACCTCCCAGACTCCCTCTACAATTGTTCCCACTGCTGTGATAGAGAACTCCTCCATGTCCTTGCAAATCACTACTCATAAGCTGAATGGAAGGAACTTTCTTTGGTGGTCTCGTTCAGCACAAATGGTGATTCGGGGCAAAGGCAAAATCGGATATTTGGATGGAACAATTTCCAAACCCCATCCTACCAATCCCTTGTATTCAACATGGGGCACGCTTAACTCCATGGTGATGGCATGGCTAATTCACTCCATGGAAGACAAACATTAGAGACATGTACCTATTCTTTCCCACAGCAAAAGAAATGTGGGATGTTGTTACGTTAGCCTACTCTGACCTGGAGAACTCTTCTCATATGTTTGAACTTCGCAACAAGGCTCGAAATCTCAAATAAGGAGATCAGGAGGTTACTCAATATTTCAATTCCCTTAAAAAACTATGGCAAGAATTGGATCTTTAACACATGTCAATGACAGGACCCAGCTGATGCCATCCTATTTCAGAAAATGCTTGAAAAAGACTGTCTATGAATTCTTGGCAAGTCTCAATAAAGAGCTTGATGAAGTTAGGGGGCGGATCCTTGGACTGCGACCTTTGCCTCCCATTGATGAGGTTTTCTCCAAGGTGTGTTGTGAGGAATCCAGAAAACGTGTGATGCTTGGAGAAACACCAACCTTTGTAGCCGAAAATTCTGCCTTGGTCACACAAGGACCAAACAAAAAGGGGAATAACTGATCTTCTACAAAGAAGGGGCAAGCCTGGAGCGATCACTGTCACAAACCTTATCACACGAAAGAAACTTGCTGGGAACTACATGGTGAACTGGATAATTGGGTCCCTAACAGACTAAGAAGTCATGATGGAAAAGGGCTGAAAGCTACTCACGAAGCTAAGCAAGGGAAAAATGCTGGAAACGTCAGTTTCTCCAAAGAACAGTTGGACCAACTTCGTAATCTTCTTTCTGCAAGCCAGCCACCTTCCACTTCTCTTTTGGCGCAAAAAGGTGAGATTTTTGGTGGTATTACAACAACAGGTGAACCGTGGGTGATAGACTCGCGGGCTACCGACCATATGACTGGATGTGAATGGCTATTTCAGTCTTATGCTCCAGGTTCAGGAAATCACAGAGTTAAAATTGCAGATGGTTCATATGCGGCAGTGGCAGGCATTGGTTCTGTTAAAATTCGCCCTAGTATCACCCTAAAATCTGTCCTACATGTGCCAAATTTCTTTGCAACCTTCTTTCAATCAGCAAAATAACAAAAGAGTTAAATTGCCAAGTTAATTTTCTTCCTCTGTTTGTTTATTTCAGGACTTGATTTTGGGGAGGAGGATTGGTAGTGCTAAAGAAATCGATGGCCTTTACTACTTTGCGAATAATTCATCTGTGAGTAGTTAGGTTAATAGTGCTGTGGACAACTCATATGGCTCTAGGAAAAAAACAAATTATGCTTTAACATTGTAGGCTAGGACATCCAAGTTTCTTGTATATGAAGTTCCTATTTCCTTCTTTGTTTATGAATATCAATGAGTAGTTTCAATGTGAAATCTGTCAATTAGCCTAACATAAACGTGTGTTTTTACCACCTCAACCATATCGTGCATCTAAGCCGAAAGGAAAAACCGACACTTGTTAGAAGTGGCTAGGTCTCTCTTATTTACAGCTAATGTCCCAAAAAATTCTAGGGTGATGCAATTCTTACAGCACATTATTTAATAAACCGATTACCATCTAAAGTCTTAAAATACCAAACACCATTAAACTCTCTCCAAAAATCTTTTCTTGCATCTAGATCGTTTTCTAGCCTAGATCCTAGGGTGTTTGATTGTACAGCCTTTGTTCATATTCCATGTCCTTCGATCAAAGCTTGATCCACAGTCTCAAAAAGTTCATTTTTTTAGGCTGTTTAGCAACTCAAAAAGGTTATTGTTGTTATTCCCCTAAAAAAAGGAGATATTTCATGTCTGTTGATGGTACCTCTCTTGAAAATCAACCTTTATTCTAGAAAAATTATCTTC
The DNA here is from genome assembly GCA_946598075.1 of Artocarpus hirsutus. Classification (NCBI taxonomy): domain Eukaryota; kingdom Viridiplantae; phylum Streptophyta; class Magnoliopsida; order Rosales; family Moraceae; genus Artocarpus; species Artocarpus hirsutus. The sequence goes on from CAMOHE010053583.1 coordinate 62,294, forward strand.
AGGGGGGGGGAGAATCCAAGGGAAGATATTTTTTGGCAAAATTCAAAGTCTACCCCATGGGATCCTTATAATTCGTGGGATAAAGAACAAAACGATCTATTGAGCCCATGTGAAAAAAAAAAAATCTGATCCAAGATATATGTCAAATCCGTGTGAAAAGGGTAACAGATTTGGCTCAAATCCATGTGAAAAAAAAAAAAATCTGATCCAGAAAATCTGTCAAATCCGTGTGATAGGGAAAAAACTCTGGTCCAAATCTGGGGGATCTTTGGGAAAATCCATGTGAATCTCTGATGAATCCACGTGTTAAGGAAAAAAAATCTGAATGTAATGTAGGAAATCTTTGGGAATATTTTTGGGAATCTCCATTTCAAATAGAATCGCATTTGTTGAGGGATTTGGTTCCTCGGCCAGAGCCTGGCGGGTCCTTCGAACGTATTGTCGGAGGAGCTCGGGGGGCCCTTGCTCGGATTTGCCTCTCGCGGAAGGAGTGTGTCCCTTGGGATTCGAACATTTGACCACCCGTATAAAAGGGCCTTAAGTATTTCCCAGGTATTGGATTGGTACTTGGGAAAGACTTAAGGCATTCTTATACGAGTGGTCAAAGGTTCGAATCCCAGGAGACGCACTCCCCCGCTGGAGGCAAATCCGAGCAGGGGGCCCCCAAGCTCCTCTGGCAATACGTTCGAGGGACCTGCCAGGCTCCGGCCAAGGAATCAAAACCCTCAACACTTTGATCTTAAAGCTCCTGTTGCCATGAGAAAAGGAACAAGAGCTTGTCCAAGACATCCTATCTCAAAGTTCGTGGAATACGAACATTTATCTACATCTCTCAAGGCCCTAGTCAGTAATCTATCCGAAGTTGAAGTTCCAAAGACCGTACAATAAGTAATGGGAAAGGAAGCTTGGAGAAAGGCTATAAGTGAAGAAATTTGTGCCCCAGAGAAAAACAACACTTGGCAAATCGTTGAGAGACCTAAAGACAAAATCCCTTTTGGCTGTAAATGGGTCTTCACAGTGAAGTACAACTCTGATGGATCAATTGAATGCCATAAAGCAAGGTTAGTAGCTAAAGGCTATTCTCTAACCTATGGTATAGATTACCAAGAAACGTTTGCGCTAGTTGCAAAGATCAATATTGTTTAAGTGTAACTCTCTGCAGCAGCCAACCTTGAGTGGCCACTCTAGCAACTCGACATTATAATTGCATTCTTGAATGGAGAATTAGAAGAAGAGGTGTTTATGGAATTGCCACCTAGATTCGATGGAGGTGAAAAAGCTAGGAAGGTATGCAAACGAAAAAAATCCTTGTATGGTTTAAAACAATATCCGAAAGCTTGGTTTGATCGCTTTACTAAAGCAATCCGACAACAAGGATATGTTTAGGCACAACATAAGAATGGAAAAGTCACCATTCTTATTGTTTATGTGGATGAAAGATGAGATAGTGAGGCTATGAGATAGTGAGGCTTAAAAGGGGGCTAGCATCTGAATTTGAAATGAAGGATCTCGGCAGCCTAAGGTTTTTTTTGGGTATGGAGATTGCAAGAAATAAGTTAGGTATTCTGTATCATAAAGAAAATATGTTCTTGACTTGCTAAAGGAAACGGGAATGCTGGGGTGTAAACTTGCTGACACACCAATTGATCCTCGTAAAAAACAGGAACACAAGTTTCAGCCAGTCCAGCAGACAGGGGAAGATCCTAAAGGTTAGTTAGTAGACTAATTTATTTTGCTCATACTTAGCCTGATATTGGTTTTGCAGTTAGTTGTATAAGCCAGTTTATGCATGATCCAAATGAGAAACATACGGAGGCTACCTATCGAGTTTGAGATACTTAAAGGGGACTCCAGGAAGAGGACTATTCTTCTCAAAAAACGAGTCAAGAAGCATAGAAGCCTTCACAGATGTAGATTGGGCAGGTTTTGTTAGTGATAAGAGATCAACATCAGGGTATTGCTCATTTGTGTGGGGTAAATTATTAACCTAGAGAAGTAAGAAACAAGCTGCTGTAGCTACAAGCAGTGCAAAAGCAGAATTACGCTCGTTAGCACATGGTATGCGTGAATTTTTGTGGCTGAAAAATCTCCTAGAAGAACTAAAGTTGTGCGTTCAGGTACCATTGAAGCTTTATTGTGATAACAAAGCTGCAATTAGCATATTTCATAATCCGGTGCATCACGACAGAACTAAACATGTTGAAGTTGATTGGCACTTTATCAAGGAAAAGATTGAGGATGGAATTGTCAGCATTACCTGTGTCCCTACTGCGGAGCAAGCTGCGGATCTTCTTACTAAGAGACCAATGTTCGAAAAATTAGTTGACAAGCTTGGAATGTATAATCTATATTGGGGGAGTGTTAGCGTGTATCTAGCCTATTTCTTAGGAAGTTTGTTAGTTAGTTCCTATTTGTTAGGAAAGTAGTTAGAATATTCAGTTTAGAAGTTTAGTATTTAAAGGTGTATCCGTGTATTTTTTTTCATGAGTTTAATAAAAAAAGTCAAGCAGTGCATACATTGTTTTTCTCCTTCTATTAGCTTTTAACTAGGGACATGATCCAAACTCTATAATACTTTCATTGATCTATAGGTTAATGTCTATGATGTTTATTCCTCCCTCGATTATGAAATACTTTCCTCTCCAAACACTTGGGACGTGACCTAGCCATACTTCCAATGATCTAAGATTTTGCTTTTGGTATATGGTAACCGTATTTCACTTTTAAAAATAATGAAACTTCTTAGACAAAATAACAACCGGAAGAGAGAGCTTATGTGCTTAACTATGCAACCTGATGTGTAGCTGTTGATTTGACACTAGGTTATAAATTATTGTTTCACATAATAAACCTATATTTTTGGCATGAAACAGATAATCTGAAGGAAGATAATCGTCTACTTTGATTTTTCCTTGAACAAATTTGTGCCTCAGGATGGCTTCCTACTATCTGATAAGGTCTTTGCTAAACTAACACTCGATAACAAAGATGACAAATGAATCACTGATTTTTATTTGATGAAGAACTGCATAGGACAGTTTACAATTCCTAAACCTTTAGCTTTCTAGACAATGCTAATCTACCCTGCTTGGTGTTAACTAAGACTTTCCCCAGAATGATCTTCTCGATACCCAACTCTTCTAACAAACCTGAAATAAATGCTGCTAACAAGCTTCCAATCACTTGCACAAGCATTTTCCTGAAGCTTATTACTGTCTTACTGAATGAAAGTTGTGGTGCATCAGAGTTATGTTTCAAGACGAAATGAAGTGATAATTAGATGCTTTGCTTCACAATTTTAGTAGATATGCATAATTCCATTTGGACATTATACTAAAAGAAGGCAGAAATATCTTCAACTTATATTATTTGAGAAAGGAGCGTATACCTTTGCTTCATATTTGAGTACATGATTGACAATCCCTGAAGCATTCAAGATGTGTATATCAATTAATAACCGTACTAATCAATTTATGCAGGTATTCTAAAGAGGAAGATATTCCTAAAGAAGAACTATGCCAGAGAAATTTCACGTACCTTGTAACGTGAGTTATTTTTCTTTTTCTTTTTTTTTTTTCCCCTTATCGTCTATCCATTGTTTGATTGAATAATCAATATATGGAGTTTTCTTCTGTTAAAAAAAAGGAAGAGAGAAAAAAAATCCACTTGAGTCCGTTCATTTGATTGTAGCTTTCTAGATCTTTGAGAGGTTGGTTTAGTTATTTGGCTTTGAGTCACAAAGGAATAAACTCGTTATAGCCAACTAAAATTGGGCAGTTGTTAACGTGAGATATGACCTATCATACAGTCTGAACTGGGCACTTCTTAGTACACATTCAATGCCAGCTTTTCCCTCGTCTACTTTCATGTTCTGTGAATACAAATAATGTTGGTGTTAGTTTATTATAGGAGTTGAGGTCGTGGGCCCAAGTTCAAGTCGTACACGCTCATCTTTTTCATCACCTGACGTTTAATTGTTATGTGATTTGTTGTTTTGAAGTTGAAAGTAAAATATTAGACCACATTTTTGTTCTCTTCACTTGTAACAGTGAACATCCCGCTGTCGATGGATTCAACTGTCTATTCACTGTTGATGGATTCTCAAGAGTTCGTCTCCAATATGGCGTCACACCCATTTCACTGGTAGAAATGCACCGTTTTATTTTTAACGTAACAGTTGGATTTAACGTCTTCGGTGAATGTTAAGTGCTTCCTACTCACTGTAGGTCCGAGAGCCCAAAGTTTACGTTCTTGGGAATACGCGAATTGAAGATGTCATGCTTAGAAACTGGCCAGGATGCTCGTGAAGCTCGTGGTAAGTTAAAAATATGAAATCCTTTACTGTGGAATGGACCTATCCATGTCATTTACATCTCAATCGCAGGATAAGTTCCACATTGTGGCCTGAATACTCTGCCTGATTGCTCAAGTTTGACCATCCATTCGTCGTCGAAGCATGCATGCTTAAAGTTAAAAGAGTGATTTTAATATGTATATCAACGTACAATAGCTGGACAAAAGACCATACTACTAAATCGTGTCTGAGCTGCAGGTTTAAGCAACTTAATGGTGGGGTATTATTGAGTATTCTCACAATAGTTGCCATGTGTCATACAGTAAAGATGATTTCTTGAAGTCCTACGGCATTTCCTCTGACCAAAAAAAAAAAAAAAAAAAAGAGTAATTGTAGTAAATAACACATTTCTGAAATGTTTTAATTGAAGTAAACAACATATGCACTGCTAAGTACTGTATTCTCTTGCTGTAGACCAGTCCTTTCTTCTATAAATTATTTTTTTACACGAGTAATATTTACCCGTAAATCTAGAGAAGTCTTAAATCCGACGCTAATGTGGAGTCATGAGTTGGCATACTTTTTGCCACACGTGCAGTATTTATTGGGTACGGTACCATTGATTACTCACTGACAGGGCTAAGGGAGGAAAGCGATGCACAATGCTAAATCTTCAAATAAGGAAGAACTGCAACTTCACTTGAATAAAGAAGTAAGATAGCGAATAAAACATGTTTTAAATCTCTTGTAAATGATAAGGTACATAAAGCATAAAATTTGGTGAATGGAAGCATAACAATATGTAATTCTATTTGATCAAATTGGTAAATTTGAGAAGTGATTATGAAAAATGTAGTTAGGAAATACTAAAATGCAAAGGGTCATTTATTTTGGTTTTTTTTTTTTTTGAAATGGAAAAAACCAATAATTACTCAAGTGGTCTATTAAGGCAGCTCCTTTCCATTTCGATTGTCAGAATGTGCTGGGAACATTTTGAATAAAGTTTTCGATTGAAAGCAATGAACTTGAAATTTGCAAGTTGGAAAGTTTGGGTAGAAGTTGCACTAATTATCAAGTTATAACGAAGTAGAACTAATTTTAGCCATTCCTGTATTAATGTACCCAAGAACACTAGTAATAGAACCTATATGAAACTGTAAATTTAAATAATAGGAAATTAAGTTCTAAGTTCATTTGAATGAAGACATGAATTATAAAACAATATATGAAGGAAATAAATTCTTAAAATAAAAAATATAAATAAGGTTTAATTTCTATAAGTTGGGTACTTTCTACTTGAACTCATCTCTGCCGTATTTAACTCCTACTATGGCTATAAATAAAGAAGCCATAAGCACATAGGTCTTCTTGTCGATAATGATAGAACTGTTAGTAACATTGAAGACGTCGAGCAACCACAACACAATGTTATGGCAAACACCGAGGCTTGGCAATGCAAATAAGCTATTGAACCCCATCTGCCTTACCAAATTCAGCCGCTCCTGGCTCATTCTATGACATGGTTTAACTAATCTTCTGGGTGAGCAACAGAACAGTATAACACGATTCAATTCATTTTCACACCCGTCATTATTGACCTTACCATGGCACGTATCAGAGGCATTGGCGAGATCGTTCAAGACCTATTTTAATCCTTTTATTCAGACCATAGCTGTTGGGAATAAGAAATCTTAAAACACCGTTATCACAAATTTTAAAAGGAAAAGGATATTATTGCATTAGAATCTTGAAATTGAAGGGAAAAGATATTCACGACCAAAGCTAATCCTATATATAGCCTAAATTCATTTCCACAAAACAAGCTAAAAAGTAACTACTAGTATATCGTCTTTTCTTCTTATTATAGCACAAAACATAGAAAAGTAACGGTATAGAATTTTGAAGATAAATGTGTTTGGTTTTGAAACCAAAGTGAAGTGGATAGTGAACTCAAAGCAAATTTAACGACCATCACTTTTTCGTCTGCTAATTGATGTTAAATACTCAAGAAAAACACAATCTATTTGGTCATGACACAATAGGAATATGGTGCTTCAGTCAAGGACCAAAATGGATAAATAAAACAAAAACAAAAACAAAATGGGAAAACCATTTGCATGTATATTAATGGGTGAATAAATTGTCTATTTCAACATTAGGCTTTCGTAAAAAATATATCTTATCTAAAATAATTTACTTTACAAAATCAATTACTTCGTTCATAATCACCTATAAATTAGCGATGTTACATTCACTTCTATACATAAATGCAATAAAAAAATAACAAAAATTCGATGAGGAATTTTTTTTCAAAGACCTTACCTTCGCAGAAATCAAGTTAACTATTCAAGAGGGATTTCAAAACCTATAGATACCATCTTCTAACTTCTGTCCCTAAAGACGTACTAAAATACAACTTTACAATAGCGGTCAATTTTTAAAATCATTACTTCCAATTGTAACTTGTACACTATTTTACTTTCAATTTCCTTACTTCCGAAGTATAAAACTGCCTCAAGCAATGGGATACACTTTCATTCTATAAAAGTTACTTATTCTACGTAACAAATTCACAAGATATTATGCTGCTAATTACATCAATAATCGATCAAAGACGTGAAGCAGTACTCATCTAAAATATAAGCAATACAAGGAATAAAAATCAATAATCAAGAAAGCTTAAATCCACATATTGGATATTCTTCTTGAACTACTTAATCTACGTTGAAATAAAGGTCGACAAAAAAACTTCTTTCTATCAAAATTAAAAAACTTTGAAATAGTGAATCTCTAAATTTAGATGTTGAACTCTCATTCTCCACCTATACCCCATTAATGGTCCCAAATACTCGCCAGAACTATAGAAATTTCTTGCCTCAATCAATTTAATGGGGCCGAGAAAAGAGCAATGTTCCCAGTTTCACTGATCTTTGAAACAAAAGAAAGATATAGATCTTCCACGATAAAGCACCAGGAAGAATCGATTTCTTTCACACAAAAAGGGACAAAATTCTCATTTTCAAAAAATTACATTGAAAAAAATTAAATAAAAAAAGAATTATAGAAACGAGTTAAAACGGCAACTTGTTTACTAGTTTGCATAATTTTAACAATTAGTTACATTTTCTCCTATTTTGTAATGTCTCTACGTGTGCCTACTTTTGCTATTATCACTTTAGCTTACCCTTTTTTCGGTCAGGGTTGATCGATTTGCATCCAAGGGATGGAATTGGTGTCTAGATCACATCTCATTGCGGATTTAAGACCAACCTGTAAATATATTATTCACTTTGATTGTGTCAAAAATGTGCTATTCATTTTGAGTACGTTTCTAAAATACGGTATTCACTGCTTTACAAAAAAAGAAAAGAAAAGAAAAGAAAAGAAAAGAAAAGAAAGTCTTGAGACATAATTCACTTCAAATAATAGAACTAGAGCACATTTATGAGAGAAGAAAGTCCTGGGAGATGATTCATTTCAAATAATAGAACTGGCACAGCATTTATGAGAGAAGAAAGTCTTGGGGGATAATTCATTTCAAATAACAAAACTAGCACATAATTTATTGTGATTCAGACATGATCCTTATTTTACTTAGTTTCAAATTTTAAGATGATTCATATCATACAAGATTGTTCTAATAAGGGCATGTGTTGGCATGTTGCATTAGCACTATTATATTATTTAAAAATAATTTGATACAGAATTGAAAATTGATACAATATGGATCATAATACCAAATACAATAAAAAACCTTTGTATTAGACCATTGTGTAATTTAAATAAAATAGCTGTATAGGTCAAGACCAAAGTTTAGGTTAGTACTCGAGACTAGGGTCGGAATTGCTTTTTGGATACAGGGTCGACTTTTGAGATTGAGGTTAGGGTCAGGATTTAGGTTCGGAGTAGGGGTCGGGGTCAGAATTTGAGACTAAGATCAAGGTCGGGTTTCAAAATTAGGGTCAGGATTGGGATTCAAGATCAGTGTTAGGAGTTGGGACTGAGGTCGGGGTCAGGATTTAGAATCGGGGTCGGGTTTTATGGTCGGGATCTAGGGCCAGGAATGTGGTTAGGTTTCGAAACTAGGATCAGGATTTGGAAGCAGAATTAGGTCGAGATTTGAAGTTAGGTTTTAGGACCAAGGTTGGGATTTTGGACTGGGGTTGGGATCAGGTTTCGAGATCAAGGTCAGGGTTAGGATTCTGGACTGGAGTCGGGGTGTGGTTTCAAGACCAAGATTAGTGTCGGGTTTCAAGGCTAGGGTTGGGTTTCAAGAACAAGTTCAAGATTAGGGACCCACCTCTGATATTCATCGTCAGTTTTGGAGCAAAAAGGAGAAAGAGAGGCTGGAGAAGAGAAAAGAGAGGAGCGTGAGCAAAAAGAAGAGGGAGGGGCAAGCAAAGAGGAGGGAGAGAGAAAAGGCAGAGTGAGAAAAAAAGAAAGAGGGGGAGGCATAGACAAAAAAAGGAACAAGAGAGATCTGCTAGAGAGAGTAAAAAAGAGAGAATAAGGGGAGAGAGAGAAAGGGATAAGATTATGTTAGAATTTGTTTCATGATGAGGATAGTATTTATTTGCATCAAGGCAAAAAAGTCAATTGTTAAAAATCACTAAAAAAAAAAAGAAAGAAAGAAAAGGGCATTTATAAATGTATGGTTGGGGGGAGGGGATTTTAATAGGACATGATTTTTAAAAGGACAATACATGTAAATTTCTCATGAAAATAAAATCACAAGCACGACACAACATAATCACGAGATGTCAATCATTTTAAATCTTAGACCTGAAACATGTAGGTTACGAAGTTTGGACATGCGAGACGTAGCATGATATAAAACATAGCATTGCCCTAGCCAATTATGAGGTTGGGTTGACATACCACTATTGTGCCATCTTTTACGTCATTATTATTTCATTGAAGGTAATTTTTTTAATAAAAACCAAAAAAGATATCCATTAATAAGTATTAATTTTTCAGCTATTAAATTAAAAAAAAAAAGGTTTTGATTAAATTTAAAAGTTAAAAAAAAAAAAAAAACATGCACCAAGCTTTCACCGGAGAAGTCCCTTAATTGAAACGAAATCCAAACATTTTGGATGGTAGGGTAAATCCGCAAGCTTTATCAACAACACCGCTCCCTGCTGGGCTTCCTTCTACCCCCAAAGTCCAGAACTAAACGCCTTCCTCCGAGTCTCCAATTTCCGTCTTACAGTTACACACAAAGAAAAAGGACAGAAAACAATTGAGTAATAGTAATTCAAAAAACGAAACCAAATGCTTCTACAGAGTTCTCTGCAAAACCCCAACGTCTCTGTTTCTCTCTCATCATCCATCTCCTACTCTCGTCCCCTCCTCCCATGCAAAGCTCCGAAATTCAGCCTTACTCAAAATCAGATTCAGAGGAGACTTGGGATAAGCTGTTCTTCAATATCACAAATCCACAGCTATGGAACCATGGACTACGAGAGACGTCCGATGGTGAAATGGAACGCCATTTACAAGAGAATATCGCTGATGGAGAAGCCTGAACTCGGCTCTGGGACTGTCCTCAGCCAGTGGGAAAGGCAGGGAAGACAGCTCTCCAAATGGGAACTTTGTCGGGTTGTTAAAGAGTTGAGGAAGCACAAGCGCTATGACCGCGCTCTTGAGGTAAACAACTTATCATTTTTTTTTTCTCTGATTTCTTTATGGGTATTCGAGTCTTTTGCTTTTTGAACATCACAGGCCTTGACGGGTCCCTTTTTTTTTGGGTTCTTCTTCTGGGCACTGTTAGAATTGATTGGTTATTTGTTTTGATTGATGGGTGCGTGCTCTTTTTCCCTTTTAATGTGTAGGCGCTGGTGGATGCTTAATGTGTACGTTCAGTTTCTGTTGATTATTGTGTTTTTAGGCTTTTTTTTTTTTTTTTGTTTTTTTGTTTTTTTTTTCTCTGTTAGTGTTTGGATCATCTTGAAAGTGCACTATGGAACAAAATTGTTTTAATTATCTGATATGTAATAAAAATGTTAGAGTAAAAGATTATAAAATGTCATTAAAATTTTAGTACAAGTTTCAAAGTCTTCTTTAAAGAGCTTTTTTGGCAATACAAGCTTTTCTGGAGAGCCAAAGCTCTTCTGAAAACCTACCAAAAACTCATGAAAGTACCTCATCCTGGTTATGGATAGATCACCTTGGTTTGGGTACATAAGCAGGGACAATTGTTCTATAAAGACTCGCGTTCGTTGAAATTGGAAAGCCAAAAGCAGCTTTCAACCTGCAGGAAACAATGTCAAACAGGAGGATGTCATGTGGCAATTATTCATGCCTTTGCGAGTTGAGGCAAACTATATGTTAGGATTTGGGTTCATTTTGCTCAGTCTATGTCTTCTGCTTTTGCTAGATTGATTGAATTGTTTGGCCTAGTGAATGGGGCTGTAGGCTAATAAAAGACGTGAATCTTATTGAAAAATTCTGATTTATACAGTAAATAACAAGTTTAGTGTTGGATGATGAAGACTAGGACAAAGGTAGATTGAGGAGAATCATTATTTTATAGAAGGAGGGCACCTCAAGAGTACAATCACGCATGCCTTGATGCATTATACATACATATTAGCCGAAAACATTGAGAGATACAAATTGTAAGGGGCTGTTACTGCTGTACTCCCTAACTCATAGTTGTGATATGACAGCATGAGTTTAACGTTTATGAAAGAATGAAGTAATTAATACTGCTATCAGCGACCAAATTGTATATTATAATAGAGGAGGTGCAACTTCAATCTATGCTAGAAGATTACTAAGAATGATTATCCGAGTTAAAAGGTGAGACAAATGGTAGATGTTAAAAACTTCCTATGATGTCTTAACCGTAATCATCAAGGATTCCTAATATTCTTGAGTCTATTACTTAAAATAAAAAAAATTAACACCAGTATTTTGTATGTATTTAATCAGGTAAGAGCACTTGGATTTTAGGTTGTTAATAATCTTCCTCCTCACACTGGTTGCTGTGCATTTTGATCTTCTAAACTCTATTTCTATGTTTTCAGAAATGTTGGAGGTCTTGTATTATAATCAGCTCTAAACTATGCTTGTCTTCTGCAGGTGTATGAATGGATGAACAACAGAGGGGAGAGGTTTAGGATATCTTCTAGCGATGCTGCAATTCAATTAGATTTAATAGGCAAAGTTCGCGGGGTTTCTAGTGCCGAAAATTTCTTTTTGAGCTTGTCAGATACATCAAAGGACAGGAGGATATATGGTGCCCTGCTTAATGCCTATGTGGGGGCTAGAATGAAAGAGAAGGCGGAATCTTTGCTTGATCGAATGAGAGGTAAAGGTTATGCAACACATTCGCTCCCCTATAACGTGATGATGACACTATATATGAATCTCAAGGAGTACGAGAAAGTTGATGCAATGGTTTCAGAAATGATGGAGAAAAACATTCAGCTAGATGTATATTCCTATAATATCTGGTTATCCTGTCGTGGATCGCAGGGATCTGCTGAGGGGATGGAACAAGTTTTTGAACAGCTGAAACAGGATAAGACCATTAATCCAAACTGGACCACATTTAGTACAATGGCTACAATGTACATCAAGATGGGTCGGTCTCAAAAGGCGGAGGAGTGTTTGAGGAAGGTTGAGAGTAGAATCACTGGTCGAGATCGGATTCCTTATCACTATCTTCTTAGCCTTTATGCTAGTGTTGGTAACAAAGAGGAGATTTATCGGGTCTGGAATGTTTATAAAGCAATCTTTCACAGTATTCCAAATTTGGGGTACCATGCAATTATCTCATCTCTACTCCGAATAGGTGATATTGAAGGGGCAGAAAACATTTATGACGAATGGTTGACAGTCAAGTCATCTTACGACCCTAGAATTGCAAATCTATTTATGGGTTATTATGTTAAAAATGGAAATTTGGAGAAAGCCACAAGTCTCGGTGACCACATTGCTGAAGTTGGAGGAAAGCCAAATTCAGCCACATGGGAGATTCTTGCTGAGGGCCATACTGGAGAGAAGAGAATTTCCAATGCATTGTCCTACTGGAAACAAGCTTTTGCAGCTGAAGGAGCAAAGAACTGGAGGCCAAAACCTGTTAATGTGTTTGCTTTCTTCGATCTTTGCGAGCAAGAAGCTGATCTTGAAAGCAAGGAAGTTTTGGTGGGACTGTTGAGGGAGGCAGGATATTTGAAAGACAAGTCATACGCATCGGTCGTTGGCTTATCTCTTGAAGCCATCAATGATAATGGAATGACATCAGGGGAAGGTAGCTTCAAGAGCGACAATGACGAGATTGAGGATGACGACTCTGAAATGCTTCTTAACCAATAGCAGAGTAGGCCATGAAATGATGGAAGTACTTTTGCTATTTCATGACATTTTCGGGAACAGATTTAAGCTGAGATGCAGGCTTCGAAGTTTCAAAGCACTCTTGCAGGCAATGGTCATATAAGTAGCGCTTGGGTTACATTCTTCTTGTAGTAGCCCCTAGCCAGGCATGCGCAAATTGAAATGAATCTTTATCAAATTGCTTTTTATAAGGAAAAAAGGCAGACCTTTGGCCGAGAGAGGGGGGCCTATATCTCTTCTCAGTCGTGTTTGTATGCATATTGGACTCTTTCCATCACTTAAGCCGTAATATTATCCGTGTCGTGGTTTATGGAAGTAGAACCTTTTGATTTTCAGTTTTACGGCCTTGTGGAAAATAAGTAGTTGATGTAAAATCAACTTCGACTCATATGTCATTTATGCATAACTGATGTTACTTTTGCTAACCAATAAGGGAACTTGCTTTTTAACTCGAAACTCATGTCTTGTTGCCATGCAAGAACGTTGTCCGAACGTTCAGGAGTTTATATGAGCTTTTATCTACGTTCCATAATTCTCAGCATTTGCTGCGCTTTTGATCTTTTAATCCCCAACTACACGCAAGAAATTGTATAATTCTGAACTTCTTGCTCATGCATTTGCTCAAGTTTTCTTTATTAGCCTCAACTTTTTTCAATTGCGTTTTCAAGTCCAGCAAGTGCAATTTTTTTTAAGGTTAACAATCATTTTACCTACTTATGAGAATGTGAATATTATATAAAACACGTACTTGTATCAATGTTATACAATGCATGTTCAAAAGCAAGCAAATACCCTCGGACGCTTGAAAGTGATAATTTTGTAAAATTTAGGCCTAAAATAGCGAGACTAACGATTAAACAACCCAACTTTGCCCCATTTATTTAAGCGTCTGGAATCAATAAATTCAAAATTCAAGAATAGGCAAGTACTATGGAATATAACGAGAGAGTGCTTTTTTTTTTTTTTTTTTGAGGGAGAGAGAAGGCTGATAGTAAAAGAATGTTAATCGATAGTTAAAAGAGGTTCGATCATATTGATATTAGTTGCATATTAGTAGAGAGAGAGAGAATGCTTTCTTTTTTGAGGGGGGAGAGAGAATGCTGATAGTACAAGAATGTTAATCGATATTTAAAATAGGCCCGATCATACCGAATTAGTCACATTTATGAAGTCGGATTATTAGCAGCTATAGGTACTTCATTCCAACCTTCTTCACAAAGGGTATAATAACTTGGCCCGGGAAATGCTGATAGTGAAAAGGCCTAAAATCTATTTAGTGAAAAATTTGAAACAATAAAAAGAAAATAAAACAAAAAAGAAAGAAAAGAGAGCAAATTCCTGAAGTTAAAATCACAAAGCTTAATTTTTCTCCAGCCACGTTGCAGAGGGCATCAGATATTTCATGAGCCACTATTCTGTCCCTAAGAGCCCTTACGGGTTTGACAATAACTCTTCATAATCAAACGTTCTAAAACCTTTAAATTTTTCTTACTATTCTACTCTTTCTGAGTCAACTAGTGTGTGGGTGTTAGTGAGTTTTTTTAGAAAATCTCTTGAATATCTCCTTCCAACTCCTCTTGGGAGAGTTTCTTTAAAACTCTAAAAGAGAGAGTAATAAGAACACTAGATAAAGGTCAAAGAAAAGTCTTTAGAAAATAAAGCCTTTGAGGTCTAATTCTAGATACACAGATGCTAGGTGGTTGGAACCAAAAAACATCACACTTAACTCTAGGTTAGTTGGGCACAATATGTCATCTTTCTAATGGAAGAATGACGCATGTCCTAACCAAGAATGAAAATATCAGTATTGGTGAAAATATTAGTATTTTAATTTTATGGAAATTTTGAGAAAAATATCAATATCGATGAAAATTTAGTCAAAAATTACAAAAATTAAGAAAAATTTATATTAAATATATCTTTGATACTTTAAGATACAATAAACATTAAAAAGAAACATAAATAAATGTCTTACATAATAAACTTCATATATATTAAAAGGAAGGTCGATGAGGCTCAAACATGGTTGTGATTCCATTTTGATTTTTAACAAAATTGGTGCTATAATATGTTATTTGAATAGTGCTGATTATAGTTATAAATATGCGACATTTAGTTTTGTTGATTTCTTTCACTATATTTTCATTAATGAGAAACTGTGAATTCTCCTAATTGTTTACCTGAGATGGCCGTGGTAGACTCGGATGAGGATAATTAAAAATTCCATAACCATCATAGTTTTTAAAGTCCTGATTGTATCAATGATAAGCATAAGGAGCCTTGTTGGAGGAGCTGCTGTGCTTAGATCTCAAATTCATTGATAGTAAACTAATAAAAATATTATCTTCATCCGATGTTAGCCTTCTTTATTTTTTAAAGGATAAATATTCATTTATTGAAAATACAAAATACTGGTAGATTATTTAAAATGAAAAAAAATCGGTTAAATTTTATAATTTTTGACATTACCAAGGTTTGGTCGCAATTTTCACGATATGTACTGAAATTTTATACAAAATACACTACATATTTTTAGATATCGATATTTTATCAATATTTACCAATATTTCTAATATTTCTTTGATATTTTGCCGAAATCAATATTATAGTAGAAAGATATTTTAGTACCTTGAAATTTCCAAAATTTCCATCGAAATTTTCAAAATTTCATTGATATTTACGTCCATGGTCCCAACTATCTCTAACAATGTTATTTTATATCCATCCAGTATCTATCTGAGATCTGATTTTGGTCTAAACTAAGATATTATTTATTTTAACTATTAAAATAAATTTCTTTCATGATTTTTTAATTATTTTTAATTGTTTATTATATGTAATAAAACAAGTAATTATTATGCAGTATATATTTTGACTTTTAAAAAAGATATTTTCTACACTCTGATAACAACTATATCACATGAAAATCATGAAACATATTTAACTCAACAAATCATGAAAACACACTATGTATATTCTCAGAATACACAGTTGGTGCTTCACATAGTGCAAATGATGCACCAAGTAAATTTCCAACTCAACTCTTACTGATTAGAAAATAATCTTAAAAATTTTTATTGACTCATCTGAAAGTTATGGAGCTAAAAAAGGAGCCAATGGATATATATAATTTAAGCTTCAATAATTATTTGTAATTTGCATGAATCTTATTTGCATACTTTCTTTCTTCTTTTAAATAAACGAAATGTTATTTGCACATCAATGCAAAGGACATCATTCCGGATGTTAGAATTGCCATTTAGTAATCTTTCAATAAAACACATGATTAAATAAAAAATTTTAAGTCATTAACTGAGTGAATTACATAATTATATATTTTAGTTTTAATTATTTTTTATTTTTTTTCTAATTTTAGAAACTACAAAGATATTATTTAAATTAGAAAAACTTGTTTAAGTCTTTATCCTTTACAAACTTTATGAATTAAAAAAAGTTGAGGAACGAAGAGACCTACTTTGAAATAGTTTATGAAAAATATTTTATAAATTTTGGAAAATTAAAAGCCTTAAGACGAAATAATCAATTTCAAAAACTACAGTTTATATTTTTTAAAATCTTTTCTAAAAAAATACTTTTTAAAATTTAATTTGGTTTTATTAAGGGTATATATGTCTTATTATCAACAAAGTAGTTTCTGAATATTAAAAAATTATAAATTTAAAATAATTAAAACTAAGGCCTAACCCAACGTTTTATTAAATAAGCCAACGGACAAAATAGGCCGTCGATGCCCGAATTATGATTCGTCTTCTTTGTTTTTTCTTCTCAGAAAACAGAAAAAAAAGAAAAAAGGGTTAAAACATTGAAAAAAAAAATGAAAAGGACAAAAAAAAAGAAGAAAAAAGCAAGACATGCACGATCTTGCACGTTGTGAACTCCCTAGATAAATGATCTGAGAAGATGCGATTGGAAGATAATGTCCATTCAAGTTTTATTAATATTTATTTTTCTTAACAAGTGAGGTGGAAAGATTGAGACTCTAGTAAGTGACATCAACGAATATTGGAGGTAAGAATGCGGCTTTTTTTTTTAAACATATTTTAGCACTGATTTACTACTCTGAAAAACTGTTTGTAATGTCCTACTCTAATGTTACTGGATGCATTCAAAAGAACAACATGTGGGGTGGTCCATTTTATTTCTATACTTAATTTCTAATTTTTCAACTTCAATCATTTTCTCTAATATGTGAATTTCTTTTTTTATTTACGCCTTTTTTTTTTTTTTCTTTTGTGGTGGCAAATTATGCAAGGCTGCCATGTACTATAGTAGGCGTGATGGGGGCCTCACATGGGCTGCACATGGGGAATGGAAAAGTCCTTGCAAGGGACAAAGCTTTTGAAGATTTTTTTTCTTTCTTTTTGATCCCAACCCTACACAATGCACATTGTTTGGAGAAAGCTACTTCTTGCAATTAGACATGCTTTTGCTCTAGTTTTACTGTTTTACTCCAATATTTTACATATACAAAATGTGGGGTTGGTCCGTTTTATTTCTAATTCATTTATAATGCTTCAGTTTAATTCATTCTCTCAACCTTTCGCTGAATCATCCAAAGAAGAAGATCAGGAGCTCAATTCATTCTCCTCAAGGATTTTAAGGGCGAGTTTATTAATTATCCGAGTGACTTTCTATTTTATGGAAACTTTAGATATAAAGGCACTAGACATGCTTCTAATATATGTGCATAATGATTGTATTGAATTTATTATTCCTTTAGATCGTCTGATTAATTCTAAGATTCTATGTGTAACAACTATGAGATAGCATCCAAGCAAGTCAACTAGGTAGATATATAGAATTTTCTAGACAACAGCATGCCGCTATATTATGAGATAACATTTATATAGATTATGATTTTTGGTTCTTGGATTAATAGTTCCTTGTTGTGGTCTTTTCAGACAAATTACATATTTTTAGTTAGGGCCCTCCTGAGCAGGAACGAAGAGGTATTGAGAATAAGATTTAAGAACTTAAGTCACTAGAGATAGCATTATAAGATTATGCACATATATGGAATGTTTTAGGAGATAAATATTTGTTGTCATGTGTTTAATTACAGTCAATTGAACTTGAAGTTCCAAAATGTTTGATCCTCTTCTAGAGGAGTGAGCTAGCCAACATTTACCTCTTGCCTTTGATATTTTGAAATGGCTAAATTGGTATTGTACATTTTGTAAAGCTTGACATGTTATTTTCACTAAATTTTGTAAGGATAATGCATAAAAGCTATATTGAGAGTTACTAGACTAGTTGTCAAGGTTGTACAATGCACAAATTATTGACTTTCTATTCACAATATTTATCGCAAGTCAAGGAAAGTAGATCTGTCTTTGCTTCACTTTGAACAACATTACGCTTGATTACATCTTCTTGTTTCTTTTTTATGAACGTGCTTTCAAGAAGCTTATAAAGAGTTTGATGAATATGATGAGAACTCTCTTGTTTATTACGAGCTAACAAAGTTAAAGAAAACGTCAAACTCTTGAAAAAGTTTTTAAGTTCTAAGATGGAGACCAACCATAAAAGGTTCTAAGACCATGGGATTATCGGAAGAAAAATATTTTGAATTTGAAAATTATTATATAATTTACTTACAAAACTTTATACTTAATATATATGGTTCTTGTGATATAAGTTATAAGCTACTAAGTAGAGGTTCTAGTTAACTGAGCAATTTGGCCTGGGATCCCATGAATAGAGCATTAGGATTTGGAATTGAAATTTTGCATTCCCTAGTTTGATATATGAATTGTATTTGTAATAAAGATTGCTCTGCTGCCTATGATTTTCATTTACAAAATTTGATTTAGTTTATGAAAAATAACACTTTTTAGGCTGGCTAGATACTATAGGTTTATGAACAACCTGCTAGTTGAGAGCGGGTTACAATATATCTGTTGGTTTTGGAAAATGTTTTTCACAAAGTATAGCAAAAACGTGGTATTGGTGTGGATCTTATATAATAAAAATTTTATTAAAACTGTTGTAAAACACTATAGATTTTATTAATTTAACATATAAATAAATTTAAAAATACTTTGCTTACCGGATTGAACAGAGACAAACAGAAATAAGCGGCTTGTAAAGGACAATCTCTTTAAGATAAAACTAACATCTTTCTCGCCTAATCTGTGGCACCGATATGGACAATCGGAAAGGCGTTGAAGGAATACGGTTTCCTAAAAGATCACTCAACTAATTTAAGTCACTTGTAAATCTCAATATACGAGAAGAACAGGTCACGGGATGAATAACTTTTCTTCACTTTCTCTAATTCTCTTACACGCCTACTAGAGGGGAGAACTTGGCAGAGTACTCTCAGTTTCTCCAAGACTCACAAGTGTGTCTCTAATAGATAGAGGAGGCCTCTATATAAATAGAATAAAGAGCTAATTAATTTTTGAGAAGTCTTCTTATTTTTAATTTAATATCAAATATTTAATTAAAAATAAAAACACAAGTTTCCCGTTCCTGCAGATGATACGTGCCACACACACGAATACCATATTTGCGTGTAGCACCAATTCAGAGAGAATATCTACTTGTAAACAAGCTTTGATATACACAATGGACTTTCCCTTAATGGTATAGGCACTATACACAGTGAAACACCTCCACCATGATATTTAATTTAAAATTTTATAATTCTAAATTTATTTTTAAACTAATATTTCTACTTGTCTAAACAATGTTTACTAGGATTGCAGGGGACTAATAGACCCATAATTTCAGACTCCAATAAAACCTATATATTAATTAAACTCTTTAATTAATATATTACTCTTTTATTACTTCTAATATGACTCCACTAAATACCTAATATTGCACTCTTGAAATTTTAAATATTTACTTACTCTTTTTTTAAAGTCATCTATTTGATATCACCATTGCATATAAGTCGATCCTCCATAAATAATTCATAATTAAAGCTAGGTAATATTTGTTAATCTCTCTAATTACTTCTTTATCCTTGAGTGCTATTGATTCTCTAATGAATAATAAATTCATGAAGTTAATTACAAATTGAGTGCAGTTATTATTTAAGCCCCGGGTCAATACTCAAGGGAATTATTTATCTGTTTCTTGTTAGAGAAGGAATAGATTCTATCTTGTAATATTAAAATTCTCAGCTACTTACTTTATTATGCCTCCAAGATACAAGAATAAGATTTAACTTTCAAATATGTGCCAAGTCAAAAGACATAAATCAATAATAAGAGTCTGCCAATAATTCAATATTAAGATCATCTTATATATGATCATCGGTCGGTGTAATTAAACCTCACTATATCTAATGGAAATTATTAGTTGTTTATATCTCATCATGTTCCGACCCTATATAATCTCA
Source organism: Artocarpus hirsutus (assembly GCA_946598075.1). Taxonomy (NCBI): domain Eukaryota; kingdom Viridiplantae; phylum Streptophyta; class Magnoliopsida; order Rosales; family Moraceae; genus Artocarpus; species Artocarpus hirsutus. Next base: position 82,303 of record CAMOHE010053583.1, read on the forward strand.
TTATGTATAGTGCACTCATGTAATGACTCACTACATTAGCGGTTTGGATAAGAAATTCTATTCTAAATGGAAATGACATGCACTAGTAACGCTCAATTAAAGATTCCATACTTTGTTTGAATAATTAATTATATGTTACTGACCATTTTAATTATCATCCTTAAGTATAACCATCTTGTATATAACACTTATATATAATATTTTAGGTCACGTAGATAATTATAGAATTTTAATGATATTCAAAAAGTATTTAAAATACATACATGTAAATATAATGAATAAATTCACTTTATTTATATATTTATAAAGAAGTCTTTTACAAAATATCTTTTGATTTATGGGCATATATTTTAATAATATCAACCTGTTACACATGCCATATCCTTTCGACATAGATCTATAATGTTTGTTTTGTTGACGGAAAAATATAATTAAGTTAAATTACAGATCACGAGGAGGGGCTTCAGGCAATTAAAACTGATCACAGATCATATCATATATGACACCTTGAGTTGTAGAATACTAACGCCTACAGCTAGCTAAAAACTAATTTGTCTTTGCGGTTTTCCAAGCCTCAGATACAAGAAATGGTTAAGAAATTATTTTTCTTAATATAAAGGAAAATCTTCGCTGTAAAGTTCCCCTTTGGATGCCACTCCTAACCGTTTGTATTGGATTTTCCTCTACTCCTACAAAATATGAATACATAAAAACATATCTTTGATATGAGCATGGGTGGTAGCTTTGCTGTAGCTTATCTCAAAATTTAATGCTTAAAAAATAATTGCTAGATCACCAGACTGAACAATTAACTGGGCACAGTGAGGAAAATGTTTATTAGCAAAATTAGCATAGACAAAATATGATAACTATACTGACCCAAGATATTATTTCTAACTATTAACTTATAAAAAAAGAAATGAAAACAAAAAATATATGTATCATTTTTAGCTAGCGACTGTTTACGGCCTAAAGAAAAGTAATATTTTAGTTTTAAAACGTAGTAGAATATTATTATCGTAGGTGTAACTTCCATCTAGGCATTTACAGCCTGTTGCATGCATGGAGCACAACAAAAGCAATCCTCATGAATATGTGGTTGCATGCTGTGTATTGGTATCCGACTCTTTTGCTATTTTACAGATACAGCGCTTTATCTTTTAATTTCCTAATTCTTTTTAATTATATTGCTTTTTTCCTATTTTTAATTTTTTTTTCATAATTTTATGTTATGATTTTTATGAAAAAAAGTGATTGAGTTGGTAATTATCTAATGTGATAAGATCTAATTAGTTTAAAACTTTAAATGTTTTATAAGGAAAAGACATGTTATCACGAATAACCAAACAAATAAAATGATATTCTTAGAATAGTGGGGAAAGATTTTTTGCACAACCAAACATGATAATTTAAATTCCTCACCAATTATATTATTTATTATAACTTTCTTAAGAATATGATTACTACTAATTTTTGTACATCAAACATCCAAAAGGAATGTGAAAGGGGTGTAGCTTAATATTATGAGATTGGTGTAGCTAAGCTTTCATGAATCTAGCCTTCCAGCCAACCGTTTTTAAATATTTAATTTGCAAAGTTTTATATGCTTTTGGACAAAGGCAGCATACACTAATGCCACGGACCAACGTAGCAAATCCATGTTATGTCACCCAAGTGTATGGAATCACAACCACATGCAAAGTCTCATAGGAGACTCACAAAATTTTCCCACATGTAATCACATGATGGGTATGGCATGCTCATCACCATTGTCACAAAATAAATCACAAGAAAATACCCTAATTAAATTCATTTCAGGAGGAAAAAGACACTGGCTTGGCCGCATTTAATGCATCTTAATTATTCTTCCCTCTTTTCTTGTTTGAAATTTATAGAAAAAAAAAAAAAAACCCCAGGGGGAAAAAGGCAAAACATCATTACCCAACTCAAACACACAAGACGCTTTCATCATTTTTCATTTTAAATATAAACAAGAATAGAGCAAACCCACCAAGGGGGTTATATAATCAATGCCATTGGTCGGTAAAAAAGCCTTCCCATCAACGACCACATCACCTGATTTCTATTTTCTTGTCAATTAAAACCTTATACATATACATGTGCGTATATATATATAACCCAACGAGCAAGATTTCAAGACACTTTTCTTCCACCCATTTGGTGATCATGATTTCAATGGATGCAGATGAGGTTGAGAACCCACAGCCAAAGGTGATGACAAACCTGATCACATCTCTCTCTTGTCTGCTCCAAAGGGTGTCCGAATCAAACGACATAAACTGCCAATTCCAGCCCCAGAAAATCTCAGCCTTCCATGGCTTCACTCGACCAACAATATCAATCCAGAGGTATTTGGAGAGGATTGTCAAGTACGCCAATTGCAGTCCTTCCTGTTACATCGTCGCTTACATCTACTTGGGCCGCTTTTCCCAGAGGCAACCTGCCTTCCCAATCAACTCCTTAAACGTTCATCGCTTGCTTATCACTAGTGTTATGGTCGCTGCGAAATTCATGGACGATAGGCAAGTACTTGAAAATGTCTACTTGACCCTCCTTTTATTTTAAACACAATACTAGCTCTTTGAATTTTTGATTATTATCTCTGTTTGAATTTTTCTTGTTCATCCTATATATGTAAAGAAACGTGGTGGTGTTCACAGTTCAACATTAAAGCTAAGAAAACTTGGGCTCCCTTCTAGGAGACTTGGCTTTTATTTGATCTCATGACTGATGTCTCCTAACATTGTTGGTCCGTATATAGTAATTTTCCCCTAAAATTGTATGATATGTACTTGTATATAAATATATATGTTTTTAATTTTTTCTCCTTGCTAATGTTGATTTCACTTTTTCTTTCGGCTCGTTTATCTACGATCAGGTGCTACAACAATGCCTACTATGCAAAAGTTGGAGGAATCAGCACGGCAGAAATGAACTTTCTTGAAGTGGATTTCCTATTTGGCTTGGCCTTCCACTTGAATGTGACCCCCACAGCATTCCAAACTTACTCTTCTTATCTACAAAGAGAGATGCTTCTTATGCAGCCACCACTTGAACATGCTGCTGATTCTTCCCTCACTTTGGGAAAATCTCTAGAGCTCCATTCCTGCTTCAATGACGAAGAATCTTCCCATCAGAAGCAACAACTAGCTGTTTAATTTTATGAGCCCGTTATTGTAAGGCAATTTCTCCATCGGGAACCAAAGAAGATAGATCTGTTATAAATTATAATTTTGACTAGATTTAACTATTCCAAAACGTGCATCAGTGACGAAGTCCTCGTATTATCAACACTATTGTAAGTAGGCTTTAGAATTTCGTGGCACACTTGCAAGTTGCAACTGACGCTAGCAAAACAAGGTTTTTTTTTTTTTTTTTTTTTTTTTTGCGCTGTATGGAATTTGTACCTGAAGTCGTGATTTGACAATTGGCATGTACAGATCGGGGTATTCTCTCTAGTCTTGCAATGTTATTACGTTCTACTATATTGTTGAATACATACACAATAATACTCTTATACAGCCAGGCTGGGATTCTCTTTCACCATATAGCTGCCAATGAAAAAGCCAGCACATATGGGATGTATTTGTGGTCATGCTTTATCATGAATTGGCAATGAGCATGTAAAAGACAGTTGGGTGACAATGAGAGCTTGACAAAAGAGGACAAACGTACACATCAAGTACTATTTTGTTGTGGTTACTCTTCGGTTCTTTCCTTTTTTTAATAAGGTTGTTTTTGGTAATTTCATTTTGGTAGATAAGGGCTCCAACAAGAGGAGAGAAATTTTTTAAATTTAGCCAAAATAGGTCAAGGTGCAGGCAAAGGACCTAGAAACAAGTATACATGCAGACTTTGAGAAACTTATTGGAGATCCGAGCTCCTAACGACAGAGCCAAAAGAAACCCTAACCGAACACGGAGCTAAACTCCTACTAAGAGTGGTCCTAATGACCACAGAGAAAGGACACACCTTCACCCAATCTCGACTTAAGACATCACCTAACCAATCAAGAGGCATGAAGAAACCATCCACTTTACCCGACACAACTTGCAACAAGACAAAGATTACAAACACAACCTATAAGGCCGGTAGGGAAACTACTGCTCATATTACATCAGACCCAAAACACAAACAAAATTCAAAATATAGAACACAAGATCATAACAAGGTTATTTTCGGTACTTGATGGCTGCTTGTTTTGTTCGACAGTTGTACCACCTCTTTGAAAGTTGAATGAGGAGTGTGCACACGTTGGCGTCTAGTTATGGGGAGGGGGGGTTTATTCGGTGCAGGGCTGTTCAAATTAAAAAAAAAAAAAAAAAAAAAAAAAAAAAAAAAAAAACAAGGGGAAAACCGACCGAAAAAATCCGTTCAGAGCCAATCACAAAAAGAGAGCAGTCGGTTATCAGAAGGAGCATTTTTTGGTCGCACCTTTATTAATATTTGAAAACATTTTCATAATTTATTAATATATATATATATTTATATTTTGATATATGAATAAAAATAAATAAATTTACATGAGCCTGTCTTAAATTATTTAACTCATATATTATTGTTTTGTAAAGAAGTTTTAGACTTTTTTAACACTTTAAATTTGGACTCAATAACAAACATGACATTTCTCTTTAAAAACTAGATTACTTTTAATATCTGATTGGCTATTCCAGCCAAAAAGCAACCGTTGTAAAACCAACCAATCAAAAATTGACCGATAAACGCCCCCAATAGGGTTAGATTACCAGTTCAAATTGAAAAATTACATCAATTAAAATTCTGTAAAAGAAAATATTATAACAAAGCCGACTCAAAGGAAAGCTTTTTTGTTCGAATTAAGGTTTTTAATCAGGCTATTAATTGTTTATTTATTTATTTTTTTAGTAAACAAAAGTAGATAATCGTTATGATAAGTTTCAAACAGACCGGCTAAGTTTTGAGAAGTTCTTCGGCTGAGTGTGTCCGACCAAATTCCAAAAGGATTATCCCCATTTACTAGCACATGCCTTCAAAATGAAGTGGTGACCTTTAAGAAAGGAGTAGATATATATCAATTTTTTTTTTTTTTAAGTTAAGAAAACCTTACCTTAACTTGTTCCTAGGTGAAGAAAAGCTTGGTCACAATTGAAATCTTAAAGCTTAGATGAGTTTTTGATTGTTAGTCTTCTAAAATGTTTTCAGCGAAAAATTACGAAAAGGTGGTAAAGGTGTGGAAAATATATAACAAAAATTTTCTAAAAACTTTTGTAAAACTAGAGTCTTGTTTGGTTTTGTTTTGAAAATTTTTGAAAATATTTTTATACGTTTTTTGAAGCAAAAATTTTAAAAACACTTTCAACACAATTCTTTAAAAATACTCATTTTCTAAAATAAAACCATTTTCACCTTTTTTTTAAAACACTAATAAACATGGTATTTATTTTATGTTAAATATATACGTATAATTAGTGCTTACCGATTGAATTGATTATGACGAAAAAGTTCCACCAAAGATCATCGCTTTATAGATGAAACCACCATTTTTCTAACCTAGTCCTTGACACAAGACGGACATACATGTGGGCATAGAAAGAATTTTGAGGTTTCAAAGATCACTCTAAGAAGAACGCTTCTTTCTCTCTAGACACTTGCAGTAAGATGTCTATAAAGTTTTTGCAGTCTCTCCAAGACTTTCAATTGTGTGTCTCTAATGAATAGATGAGGCATATGTTTATAAAGGATGGGAGACATAATCAATTCTAGAAGCATCCTTTATTTAATTTTAAATATCAAATATTTGATTTAAATAAAAGACAAAACTTTTCCTTTCCTTATACTCCATGTGGTGTCACACATAATGAAATTCTTTGTGTATGTGGCGCCAATTATCAATCAGTGCAGAAAGAAATAGTGCTTGTTTTCTAATCTAATTCGTTTCCATATTTGAATTTTCAACTTTGAATTAAATCACATTTATCTAAAAATAGAAAGCCCTATGTATGGAAATTTGGCGAAGAAGCTTTGGACCGTACAAGGAGCATTTCTCTATGTCTGTGTGCGCCACACACGGTGGGTCCCACCCACCATGTATTTCCAAATTAATTCTTATCTATTATTAAATAATCACATTATAATTATAAAATTAATTTATAATTAATTTATTTTGAGTAATATTTAATCTAGAATTCCATAATTCTAAATTAGTTAATTCAACTAATAATTTCACTTCTCCAAACAACGTTTACAAATATGGGAGACTAATAGAACAATAATTTCAAATTAATTTATTACTCTTTTATTAATTCTAATATAACTCCAGTACATACTTAAAACTATACTTTTAAAATTATAGATATAATTACTATTTCTTAGAGTCGTCTTTGATATAGTCATTGCATATAAATTGATTCTCTATAGATGATTCAAAATTCAAGTTAAGTAAAATCCGTTAACCTTTCTATTACTTATTTATCCTTGAGAGCCATTAATTCTCTAATAAATAATAAATTCATAAATTTAATCATCAATTGAGCTCTCATATTATTAAAACCTGAATCCATACTTAAGAGAAATATTTATTTTCCCCTCAATAGAGAAAGAACAGATTACATCTTGTAATATTAACATTTCTAGCTACTTACTTCATTATGCCTCTAAAATACAAGGGATTGGATTAGATTCTTGAATCCATACTGAGTAAATCAAAAGTCATAAATCCCATAAATAGGAGTCTGCTAATAACTCAGGATTAAGATCATCTTATATATGACCATCGGTCAATATGATTGAAACTTACAATATTTAACAAAAATTAGCAGTTATTCGTATCACATCATGCTCCAGTCCTACATAATCTTGTTATGTATAGTGCACTCATTTAATAACTCACTACATTAACGGTTCAAATAAGACCGTTATATTCTTAATGGAATCAACCTATACTAGTAATGCTTAAATAAAGATTACAAACTTTAATTGAATAATTAATTATAATAATCAATTATATATATTATTGAGCCTTTTAATTATCATCCTTAAATATTATCCTTTTATATGTTATACTTCTATACAATATTTAAGGTCACACAGATAATTATGAAATTTTTAATAATATTCATAAAGTATTCAAAATATATGCACACAAATATAATTAAAAATTTGTTTTATTTATTTATAAATATTTCATTTACAAAATATTATATGCTTTGAGAACATCTATCCTAATATTTTGGACCAAAAGGAGGTTCTGATTTTTGGGATTGGTTTTTTTTTTTTTTTTTTCCATGGGAGGAGCTGAATTTTCAGCTTTAGAGAGAGACGAAGCATAAGGAAAATAAATTTAATGCAAATGAGAAAGATGCTTGTAATTGGCATACTAATTAATCTCATTTAGCATAGTTAAACGGTCTTTATTCTAGCAGTTTTTACAAAACCAGAGGCAATGCTTGCTTCACCGCCTTCAGGTTTCACAAATGCTTTAAGATATGGAGGAGTTACAATGAGAAGTCCTTCCTGATCATGTGTGCGCACCACGCGCAGCACTTCAGATCACCAAAGGAAGTAAACGAAAGATCAACAAAACTGTAAAGGACCTCGTAGATTATTGTTGCTAAATAGGTAAGAATAATTATCATGATTGATTGATTTATATAATAATGTGAGTTGATTCTTGATGTTTTAAGGAAAAAAATTTAGAATCCACTTTTGTTGCGTTTATTTTTCGCTTCGACTAAAAGTTAATGTAAAATTTATTCGCAAAAGTAAACCTCAACATGTGTCACGGGGTCAATTTTCTGCTCAAATTAGAGCCTGCACCGTTGTGATGGCCCAAGTGTTCGTTACTTAGTCATCCAATCTCTCTCTCACACAAGGACACAACCAACATAAATCCGAGGGACCAACACATGATTAGAAACAATCCTGTGCAATCGAAACACAATACAACACATGTACATATGGGAAATCCCCACCTAACCCTTATTAATCTTACAATAAAGAAACACAAAGTGTTTAGATAATGCATGATCATGACATCCCTATGTCTCTGCCATAAACCAAAGATAGAAGCCATACAAAGGACGGTTGTCACCCCCACCGCGTAGCGTGTCCTGGAACCAATCAGCAGCATGCACACGGGCAAGGCTGATAACCATTAGCCTTGCTGCAGGGCCTTCCAGCGAGCCACGTGCTCTTCAAACAAGGATTCAAGCCCCATAAGACCTGCACATACGCACAGAGGCTGGTAAGCGCTAATAACTGCCACCCATGTGTTCCTAACCAAGTCTTGCACCAATCCAAGAATTCTGGTGCTCTACTGCCACTAGGAACTTTTGACCTTGCCACATAGTATTGGACTCCACATAGTTAGCCAGTGAACTCACCACCAATGGCTAAACCATGCCGCCTAACTCAAGTATAGCACCATGAATGTAACTTGCCATGCATGATCACGTGCTAGTCCTCCTAACTAGCCAACATTGGCCTAAGGCCATGTCACAACCTGCTGACATGCCCTAGCGCCCATGCTAGTGGCCTTGATGAGCTTAACTCACGAAGCCACCGTGCATGCTAACATTTAAGGGGGTAACAACATGTTACTTTCTTAAGACAGCTTATGTAAAAACAGTTGGCAGAGAGGTTTTGGCAACACTTCTATTACATTAGAATCCATATAAAGCTACAATATAACGAGTGCAGTAAGTCTTTGTATTTGTAGGTGTAAGGCCACCACTTAATTAATCACCCCATTCATTTGCTTCACATGCCTAGTTTGCCTCACTCATTAAACCAAGTCACCTTATTAGGATTCCCCTCTTGTGTTTATAGTATGTTGCTCCCCAAACTTTAGGAGTTTTGATAACTCGCCCATTATGTATTTAATTTTGGCACTTACTTAAGCCCCTATTTGTAAAGTTGTTGCAATATACACTATTTTTAATAAGAAAAAACAACAAAAAATTCCCCTTTATAGACACTCCTTATCAAAAATACCCTCCTCTTTCTCACTTTTTAAAACTGTCTTTTTATTGTTATTTTTTCCAATTTAATTTTTTAATTTACAATTTTATCCCAGTTCAAAATTAGATGAAAAAACCTAACTCATATTTAAATTCTATCTCTCTCTCTCTTGTTCCTTCTCTCTCTTCTTTTTCTCTCTTCTTTTCTTCACCCTATCTCAGATCTAAAATTTCTTTCTCTTTCTCTCTCAGATCTGATCTAGTTTTGAGTATCACCGGTGATGTAGCCGACGCCAAAGACGAGTTCTCTCTCTCTCTCTTCCTCTTTCGTTGACGACGCCTACTCCCGCTGCCTCTATACCTGACGAATGCCTAAGCATCTGATGATGACAATGAGGAGGAAGATCTCTACGTCGTTGTCCTTGTGGCGGTCCCTACATTGGCCTCTAAAGAAGACAAGGTGATCATCAAATTAACGGTGGATGGAACCATGCCTTTGTACTCACTCAAATTATGGATGAGGGACTGCAAGTGAGCAGTGGTGATACGGCGCGAGGCGGCCCAAATGATGGCGGGGAGGTTGGTCGAGGGATTGGCGATTGAAGGATTTGATGTCGAGTAGATCTTAGGGTAGTGTTGCGAAATGCCAGTTAGATACATGCAGATTTTCATTGGGATTCAAGGGTTGTTGTTGCTTTATGGGTTTGAGTACTCTGTGCAAATGCTGGTTGGGATGTGAGTAATTTTTCTTTTTCTTTTTCGGTTTTCTTCAATATGTAATAGTAGAATTTTCTTTGAATTTTTTAATTTGTTTTAGATTTTGTTTCTGATCATAGATCTGCCTTGGATTTTGTGATTTTTTTATGCATTTTTATGATTTCTTCGTGTCGAAGACAGCCATGGTGTTGCCAGTCTTGGCAGTTATCGGTTGATAACTATGCCGGTATTTGCCAGTTGGTAACCACATTGGTATCTGTAGTATATACGAGCAAGTATTTGCAGTAGTTATGGGTTAAAATTTGGCGAGTTCAGCCTTTTTTGGACAAAATCTGGTGAGTTTCATGTTAGAACTTGGTGGGTTTTGGCGAGTTGCAGGATGAAATCTGACAGTTCTAGTGATTTTTTGGACAGAATCTGGTGGATTCCATGTTAGAACCTGGTAGATCTTAGGACAAAATCTAGGAGGTTTTGGAATATAACCTGGCAGGTTCCATTATACTCTTGCACCCCGCGCATGGCTACCGAAACCGGTTGGTGCTTTTTTGTTTAAAAAAATTTGTTGGAATCTAGTAGGTTCCAAGTTAAAACTTGGCAAGTTACAACCTAACACCTACGTCGACAACCGGAAGTAGTTGACACTTTTTTGTTTAAAAAAAATGTTGGAATCTGGTAGTTTTAAGTTGGAACCTGACAGATTACAATATGGCATCCAGCTCTGCTGACCGGAGGTGGGTTTTGGGTTCCAAGACAGAACCTAACAGGTTCTACGACGAAACCTGAGAGGTTCCAGTAGGTATCGGGACGAAACCTAACAAGTTCTATTTTAGGAGGAAGGGTAACAAGGTCTTTTAATAAATTATTTTTTATTAAAAGGACAGTTTTAAATAAAGCCTTTTAGAAAAACAATCTTGAAAAAGGAGTTCATTTAGGGATATTCTTGTAAGTTGCTCTTTTCACAATCTTAAAAATAACGAATGGAAAAAGCCAACAACGCTATTATGTGAGTTTGGTAAAGCCCACATCCAACAAAAATTTCTCAAATATTAATTCAAGTTTTACAAAAATCACTCAAACCTATAAATCAATCCCTTAAAAGTTAAGAATAAAGCACATTAAAACGATTAGCAAGTTTGAAAGTTAAAGAGTTAAAATTAAACCCCACCCCCCCCCCCCCCAAAAAAAAAAAAAAAAGTTCCCTTTTTTTTAGACAATACCCTCTAACTAATATCTCAGATTGGAGGGAATTGTATGAGGTCTTCTCCCTCCAATAAATGCCAAAACCAAAAAGGCTGCAGCTGGACTGGCACCGCCTCATGTCCCCCTTCGCAAACGAAAACCTCCACACAGACCCCATTCGACTCCCGTATATCAATCAACCCATAAGCATGGCAAATGAAACTGGAACTAAAACCAAATCAAGGGAATAAACCTAACACACCCCTCCACCGCAAACTCAAAAACAAGCCCATAAAATGGGAAAAAATAAAACATAAGAAATAAAAGAGAGAGAATCACCGCCCACAGCCAGCCAGCCAGCCACCCTAAACGGTGGATTTTTATCACAAAACACAATTCCCCACTACTCTCGTTCACATGATGACGACCCCCAAATTTGGCCAAATGTCAGAGGGTGGACCTCTTTTTTGAATGTTTCGAAACGTGGAAGAAAGAGGCGTGTGAATGTGTAGTGTTGTTAGGGGGGTGCTCAGGTTACAAAGTCACGGCGCACGTTAGCCACCTCTAACGCCACGCCCACGCTCACGCTCACACCCCTCCTCCTCCTAAGCGGTGGCCTCATCCAGTTGTGTCTTATTGGAGAAAAGAGATCTCAAAATCAGCCGCACTCTCCTCCCTCCCACCACCCAAACGACACCTCTTTAACCCCACCCTTTAGCCCCCCACCCCCAAGGCCCAATTATGTCACCAAATGCCACTTTCTCCACCAACACCATCCCCCAACCCCGACCCCAACCCCATCTAGTCAACAACCCCCACTCCCCCTCCTCCTCCTCTTTCTCTCTCCTCCTTATCTTCCCACCTTACCCCACCTCCACCACCTCTTGCTATCGTGCACCGCCTCCCTTATCCTCAACCACCACCCCCATAACCAATCCCTCCTCATCAAAGACCTAGTCTTCTCCGCCTCTCCACCACAACACCCGCCGCCATTAACCTATGCCCCTTCTCTCTTATCCTTCACCTCCACCATTCAAATCCTTCTTTAAAACCATTTCCTCCCAAAAGACAACCAGATCCGCCAACATCCATGGCGTCTCCTCCACCTTCTCCTCCCGATTCTTCCCCTCCTCCGCCGGGCCCACCACAGGCCATCCCCCTCGCTCTCCCCGCTCCCCCTCCGCCGCCATCGCAGACGCCGCCGCCCACTTCTTCCTCCTCCCAACCCCAACCAGAACCCCAATCCCAATCCCAACCGCCGCCGCCGCCGTCCTCGTCCTCTTCCCGCCGCCTCCCGCCGCCGTGCTGGTCCCCCGACGAGACGGTGGCCCTGATCGACTCCTACCGCGACAAATGGTATTCCCTCCGCCGGGGAAATCTCAAGGCCTCCCACTGGCAGGAGGTCGCCGACGCCGTCTCCGCCCGATGCCCCAACGCCTCTCCGGCGAAAACCGCTGTCCAGTGTCGCCACAAGATGGAGAAGCTCCGCAAGCGCTACCGTACGGAGCTTCAGCGTGCCAGATCCATACCGGTCTCGAGGTTTAATTCTGCCTGGGTTCACTTCAAGCGCATGGATGCCATGGAGAAAGGCCCTTCCTCTGCTAAGGCCGAGAACTCCGATAGCCCAGTTGACGACGATGATCATGATATCGATGGGGATGATGACGACGACCCTGATCAGAGACTGTACGAAGAGTTGAAATTCGGGTCGAATTCGAAGAGTATGGGTAATTTGTATAGGAATGGTGGCGCCGGCGGTGGGTTTAGGATTAGAATTCCGACGGGGGTGAGCATAGCGCAGCCCGGGACGAAGCTTTTCGAGAAATTCGATCAGAAGGGGAATTCGAGTTCGAATTCGGGGTTGAATTTCGGGACTAAGGTGGTGAAGGAGAGCAGTTTGGGGAAGAGGGAGAGGGATCCGGTGGCAGAGATGGTGTCGGCGATCAAGGCGCTTGGGGACGGCTTCGTGAGGATGGAGCAGATGAAGATGGAGATGGCAAGGGAGATCGAGACGATTCGGATGGAGATGGAGATAAAGCGCACCGGGATGATCCTGGACTCGCAGCAGAGGATTGTGGAGGCATTTGCCAAGGCCATGTCCGAGAAGAAGAAGAAGAAGGTTAACAAAAGAATGCCGTCGCCTGAGACTTAGGTTTGGTGTTGTGTTGGCATCGTTGGGTTCCTTTTGAGCAAAGGAGTTTTAATGGTATGATGACTCTCTTGGCAGAAGCAAGCCAGTGATGTCTTAGATTGGATGGTAGTAGTAGTACTAATTTATTGTTCAAGTTCAATGCCATGCCACTCTTTCTTTTTTTTTTTTTTTTTTATTTAAGCATTAGGATGATGTTGCAAATTTGATCGGTTTAGCTTTGTTTTTTGGACCGAGTGTAGGTTAAAAACTAGTCCCATCACATGCCATATTCTCTAGTGTTAGATTTGTATTCTCCTGTTAATCTTGTTGGAGGCAGAAAGACTTAAATGTAGTAATGAGCCTTTTCTTTTCTTGCTAAGTCTGCCTTTGATCGTGCTCCTACAAGTGATTTACTCTTTAGAGATAAAAGGTTTGTGTGGATGTTATGATATATATATATATATATCGATCTTGCATCATGTCTACTGTTTAGATATTCTATATCTCTGTGTCTACAGCGTAATTTAACTGCTAAAGATGTTTCCATTTCCATTGTTAAGACGTTGAGTAGATGCCTAAAATGATGCTTCCTTGTAAGCATATGGTATTTCCTCGTGATGCTGAAATGTGTTTCTTTCCGAAGCTTTTAGATGTGATGCACTGCGAAAAGCTTGTTTTGGTTAATGTTTTAAAAGCACAACTTCGTATTTGCGTCCTTAATATGTTGAAGTTTGTTGATTTGTTGCTTTTATTGGAGTCCAGTCCCAAGAACTGTAAAAGCGAATCTCCCTGACTTGCGTTTTTAGAGTCTTCATGTGCATGCAAAGAGGCTTGAGCCTCCCACTGCTCAGGTGATTGCAAGGGAAGGTCAAAACTAAGTTTTACCCTTGAATTGCGGAGTATTGAGTTTATCACGTTGCACTTCTTATGCATGGTTGTGATTTTGTTGTTTATTCAGATTGATCCCGGATTCCAATATCTTGAATATTTTGCACATTGTGATGCTGCATTATTATCTCAAGGGAATATTCATCGGCTTTTATGGTTATATGCAACAAAATCAGAATAACGCACAAAGATGCGGTGGAAAAGTTATTGGTGATTCCTGATTGTTCTTCAACTTTATATCTTGGTCTTCTTTTTCCCTTGCCTAAAGGTTTTATTTTGTATTCTTTAATATTTTAGTTTTGGGATATTTAGGTTTTTTATGTCCTCTATTTTAGGTTAATTTATAAATTATACCTTTAATTTTTTATCTCTTTAAATGTATACCTTTCAATTCGATTGAATGCATAAATCTGTACTTTTGCTTTAGTTGGTAGTTGATTTAAAATAATCAAATTATTCTCAAGTATAAGAGGAATCTTTCAAAAAACAAAAACAAAAAAAGGTAAATACCCTTTTAGTTTTTTTTCCTCCTTATGAAGGTTTGCGTCTCTGACTTTGAAGCTTACGGTTGAAATTTAGCTACAACATTAGAGTGAAAAGGGCTAGATATTGTTCCTCATTTGCTCTTGTAGATGGATTTCAAGACTTTCGGATTACTTCTGTGGCGTTTAGTGAATCTACGTTTGGTGGAGTAATAACTGAGTCTAATTTAAACCATGGAGACGGGTTTAAACCGGTCAAGACTATCAAAATTCAAACTTTGGTCCTTTTGAGTTCACGCGGTTTAAACCATTTTTTAGAATAAAAATCATTTCCATTTTTGTCTTTCTTTCATAAATAATAGTTTTTTAAACACTAATTTATATTTTAAACTTGATGTGATTTTTTTTTCTCATTTTAAACATTTATATTTCAATGTTAGTTTAAAACTACCGTTTAAACCACAACTTAAAACTTATTTATTTTAGAGGATCTGAGGAAAAAATTTCGAAGCACATGTCCGTCTGCTTCATCAATTTAGTTTTGGTGATTATCAGTGGTCGTTACCTTGACATGATTTAATATACCCATTGCGGAAATAAACGTCTCTTCGACCATGTACTCTAGTTTAGCATGTCTTTTGAATTTTAAAAGGGTCATCTCACCCCTTATGTTATGTACCACCAATTCTAAGAAATATGTATTGAAATTGAAATTGAAATTGCTTGATTTATGTTCATACTGCTGAATCGCCTAATTTCTTTTAACATTTTGGTTAATTTTGGCACAATATTCCAACTTGAACAGAAGATTACACACGCACACACACATGTATATTTTGCATTCTTTTTTTGTTTTTTAATCCTTTGTGTGGCTGCATACTAATCATTTTACCAAGGGTACAAAATACAAACCCTGTTTCGTATTCTTTTTGAAATGCTACTAATTATTCTTTACATGTGTACTTTAATCTTCTCAAGTAAATACATGTATAAACAAGAAGTCAATACATTAGCACGAAAAGAGCGTTAGATTGATATCTAAAGATAAGACGATGGTTAGTCAAACTGTTGTTTTATCGATCATTATTATATGTAGTACACAGAGACTCAGTCTAGTGTATATATAAACTAAGAGAGACATAAATACTATTATATTAGACGTTGTTTTTTTAGAGAAAATTGTCATTTAATATATTTTGCTATTTTATGTTAATTTTCTTAATAAACCATCTAATTATTGCACTAGCCAAAATGTGACTAGATTTATTTCTTTCACTTAGGGGTGACCTTTTGTATTTGATCCCTTATTGGCCTCACATTTCAATGATAACATGAAGTAATATTTTATTAAAATTAAAAATAATAAAATATAAAATTCAATGAAATGCATGGTTTACATGTTTATGTGTTGTTGTACAAAGTCTCTCTATTCATCAATCACCGTACTCTTATACTCGTTAGTATAAAATAGCCACGTTCTTTGTTTCCCTCTTGTTGGGTTATACTCTAAAAAGAATGTAAAGATATTAATATAAATATTATTCATGCATTTTTTAGTTACAATTCAATTTATAAATATAGTAGATTAATGCCCACCTTCCGTTGTAGAATTTTAGTAAATCTATGAGGCGGATTGAAGTGGACTTGAGCTTTTACGTTTAACTTCCACTCATTTAAGATCCTAAATACAATTGATAAAAATGCAACCAATCAAAAGATATTTGCTATAACTTAGCAATAATAAATGATATAGTTAACAATAATACATGACTTACAATTGAATTATTGTTTTGAAGAGTACTTCATGGCCAAGTGAATCTAACCATATTACCCTATTTTTTGGGCGTAAATGAAGGCTAATACCCAATAACACCTATCATTACATATATGGCATGAAATAATATTGGCCGGCTCCTCCTTTATCCAAAAACCCACAGAGCATACTTGCTCATTCTTCAATCACAACCTCAACTAGTCTTGGCACGTAGGAAGTGATCATGGAGTTGATGAACCCATATTTTTTGAGTTGTTTTCTTACAAAGCAATGATGCTATAAAAAATTGTATATAAAAACAAAGATAGTTACCTATTACAAGAGACAAGTAAAAAGAAAAAAAAAATAGCTGACAATTAATAAAAAGTGTAAATATAGTTTTATGCCTCATGTATGCTATGACACAGCTCACATTAATTTGAGTAAACTTAACGAATTAATGTCCTCGGCAATGATAAAAAAGGGCATATCTATAACGCCCCAAAATGGAGGTGCAATTAGAAACAAGTAAAACAGAATAATTAATATAAACCAAGAAACGTGGACTTTATTGAAAAATAATTATATACATATATATATATATATATATATATATATATATGCTCCTGGAGTCTCAAGATATAGTAATTATATAACAGTTCTGTAAATATAGTTTTTCTCGAAACACAACTTGGGACAATATCGAATATATAGTTTATACATTTAGTACATTACAACCGAGAATTAAAGAACAGGAAACAGAAAAGAAAAACCGTCTCGAATCTCGAGCCTTCAGACTACTACCATTAGCAAATTGTATTGCACTGCATTGTTAACTGCTATCTCTAGAGGGGAGTAAACATTTAAAACAGGGGTGAGCTAATTGTACAAAGGGGGAAAAAGTTATAACAGCAATAAAATAGAAAAACTATATCAAAAACAAAGACTCTGTCATTAGTTAAATCACAATGCATAACCCGAACACAGATATTCAAAAAAAAAAAAAATGTGAAAAGCTATCAAACATCAACAGACGCGGAGTGAAACCACTAATTAAGCATTTTGAGAACTTGCGCAAAATATTATATGGTTTCAAGCACAACTCAAACAACATGTAAAGAAACTCAATATAACTCTAAGAAATAACAAGTAGAAAAAAATTAATGAACCCGGAGAAGTAAGTGTGTGAGCAAATTATCAACATTTTGGGGTTAGGAGTTGTATACATTTTTGAGCGTCAGATCAAAATAAAATAAAATACAATTCAAACAGTATACAAGTCTATTAAAATTTGTTGGTTATTTGAGAACATAGTTTAAATTACAAAGTTACAGTTCAAACTAACTTTGCTAAGTGTTTTCTGATATAAAATTTAAAATTTTCAACCTAAATTTTAAACTACATTCCCTAATGGCCTACAAATAAACAAATAAACTAACTCAATTCAAATAAATACACTACAAATACCGGAGGCCTTTTCATGATTCCAGCAAAATTGTTGATCGTAACCCAGAGTTAGGGGTTTCTGTTTTTGTTTTTTGTTTTTTGTTTTTTGTTTTTTGGTAACAGATCCACAATTAAGTTGCGCGCTAGATTATGAACAGAAGAATGATGATCGTATTCTAGAAGAAAATTAAGAAATAACTTGTATAGATATCACTTCTCAAAGTTGCTTGAATATTGTTGGCACAGTTGTTTAGAGAATATCAGCCTTGTTTTTGGTATTACCCTTTAAGCGTCTGCTCTGATTTTGGTATAATTCTTGTTGTCTTGACAGTGAATTCAAATCCATTCAATAAGCAACGCTAAATATTTGTCATCTGAAACTTTGATCAATGAGGTTGACAAATTCTAAATCTCAAGTGGATTAAACGCCAGTGTCTACTTCTTCGAAGCGAAAGGGAAAAACGCAGGCTTGTTCGTGTATTGTATTCCAGGGAATAAATTATCATATCCCAAGTAATGAAATACAAAAACTAATTTAAGGAATATCTCAATAGCATATACAATTTCCTAATTTGAACGCAAAAACACTAGGTTTGAAACACAATTTGTAGCTGTAGTTCAGATGGCATTGCTAAACGTGCTACACTGCATCCACAACTCCTGGAAACAGAGAACTGGTAAAGAATCATGAATCATGACAAGCTTCCGCCTACCACCCGGTTGTGTAATTGGAGCTTTAACCGGGACCTAGTACAACTGGCGATACTACAGTCAAAAGTGCTAAAAAGATGGTTATAAATTGACACACACACACACGGGGTAAACCCAAAAAGCAAATATATATCTAACGTGATAAATCCTACCGTGAGGAGTGAGTGTTTTGATCCATTTGTAATTTGACGAGACAGATAGGCCAAGCAGCAGTAGCAAGACTTTAATCCAAGTGACCATGGAGTATAGACCTTTGTGAATAGGAGTACAGACAATTTAATTGGGAACCAACTCACTTTCTACAAGTCTAAACCCTCCGGCGGCACTCTAATCCAAAAAATAAATACAAATAACAGAAGTCGTCAACAATCGGCTTGATATATTCACAAGGAGTATAATATCCATCTAGAAATTTACAGCAGCAGAGGAAGAGTCATAAAAGGCGGGATATGCTTACAAGACAAACTCTTGGAACTAGTCGTATCAAGATTGTGATTCAAACCAACTTTGCTTACTGTACTTTCCCTCACAAAATTTGAATTTTGAACTAATTTTGCTTCAAACTCTTAGTTTAAACTATGTTTCTAAACATCCTATCATTCTGCATTCCATACGGTAAAATTCCAAGACAGCTTCTCCTACCTGAAGAGAATTGGAGAAAAATTGATGCTATGAATTCTTCAATCGTCCATGTCTTTTCATACCATTAATCTTAGCTCAGCTGTTCATTACCTCTCAAGTCCCTTGACAGTTTTTTGAACCAAAAGAGAGGCTGTTTCAACACTTAAACCAGAAACTGGAAGAAAAAAATGCTTGGTTTTGTAGGGACAGCTTGCTCACCATTTACAAAAACAAAAATGTAGAAGCTCTGAATATCTACCAGTAAACTTGCCTAGTAATTTTCATTGTAAATTTCTCGACTAGTGGAGAAATATTACAGTTATGGTAGCAAGACAAAAGGCAATCCAGTCCAGATATAGCAGCAATAAATAGAATTCAGGTAAATTTAACTGCAGTATCTCTTTTTCGCAACCTTGACTAATAAACTAATGAAAGAAAAAAATCCAACATGACATTCTATAACCACAACCTTGTATTTTAGGGTCACTTTAAGCAAGCTGGATGGTTCCCTTAACCTTCAGTTTCTGGACAAGTCTCTTTCATATCTATTCCACATTAAAGGACTGAAAAGATTAGTGCATGGAGACCAGGATGCCAAAACTTTTCCAGAAGACAGTTCCACAAATATCTCATATACCTTACATAGAAAATCCTCAATGTCTCAAATGTACTCATAAGAGCAGATGGTGCAGCACAACTCCAAATAGTCGAATAGGATTCTTATGAGTAAAACAAAAAAAAGGGGATGAAATTCATAATATGACATAGCACTTCCTGGTTTCATCTTTCAATAATTCATGCTTCCTAATAGCATTACAATCAGAACTGCCCGCTTCCATATCTGCAGAGATATAAGCTGTCTAGAACCAAAACAGCCCCTTTTATACTAGAATTCTGGGGCAAAAGGAGGCTTAAACTTCTAAAACGTCCCTCCATTAATGTAAGCATCATAATGCAAAAGCATCAAACTGTCCACATCCTACAGCAGCCTCTTTGTGATGTCAGATCTGTTCCATAGACAAATTCGCTTGTAACCATAGTGCTCCATGTTCACCAACCACAACACTTAAGATACAAGAGAGATGCCTAGCCTTCAGTAGCCGTGGTCCCCAGTGGAAAGTTGCGATGAAAACTTTGATAAATAATTACACACTAACAGAACACTTTAATAGCAGAATAAACAGAGGGGGGAATCAAGTAGAAATTCTTAAACATTACCTCAGTAGTAAGATCCAGAACCACCACTTCCCATATAGCTACTTCCTCCCACACCACGACCAGAGTACGTGGAGGAGTAGGAGCTACCACCAACCTACAATATAACAACAATAATCATGATACTTAAAGCAGCAAAGAGCAAACAAATATGTGTCAATAGAGAATACGGTCACAATCATACATCAGAATCACGAGAAATGTATTCACCACCATAGCTTGAAGAGTACATTCCACCTGCGTCACCTCCACCGTAAGAGCCTGAGAACCATTCAAATTAGATACTTAGCAGCAAAATCACATAGGGACAGTCACAAAGAAAAGATTCCTAAGCACATTCAATTACCCCCTCTATAACCCATTCCCTGATGACTGCTATACAACCCATGTGAATCTTGACTTGTTCTGCTGCTGCCATATCCTAAATTAGATCGCCCGAGTCTGTCACCATAAGCATCTCCATATTGAGAAGCACCACTTCCATAGTCGTAGTCCAGGCGCGCCCTTGATTGGCGAACACTAGCATCAGCATAACGTGGAGGGACATCATCCTAAAATTACAAATGAACGAGTCTGCACTTATGGGTGATAGACGTTTAAAGATGGATTTCAAAGGTACAGTGGGTAGAAAAAACAAACCATTGAAGAGTATGGACGTTTGGAACCAGAAACTGAGTCATAATCACGTGCATGTCCTTCACGGTAACTAGGAGGAGGAGGAGGAGGAGGAGGAGGTCGTGGTGGTGGAGGTCTTTCAAACCTTGGGCCATAACCTTCATCTACATAAGCTCTCCTTGCTGACGTACGTGAAGAACTTCTAGGTGAATCAGAGAAGCCAGAAGCACGAAAAGAATAGTCATCTCTATATGATGGGTGCCTGTCATGGAAAACCCTTGAACCATAATCTGCAACACCTCTGCTTCTTGGAGGAGGAATCTCATCACGGTGACTATATTCCCTCCTCAAATTATTCTTTGGGTACAATGAAACTGTAAAATACGTGGAACCAATATAAGCATACTGCTACAAAAGCAACAAGCAGCAAAAATACAGACTAGTATCAATGTCATACCAGGCGCTCTTCTGCCATAGGACCTAGCTGGAGGGGCCAAAGGACTGGGTCTTACTGCCACAGACATCACAGGTCGTTGATCTCTATAACCTGCAGACCTCTTCATGCTCGGGGGAGGGATACGACTTCCAACACCTCTTACCCCACGCACGGGAAGACTACGTGTGGAGGGATAACTCCAAGAACCCTTGACAACTCGCCCAAAGCCACGTGAAGAACGTAAATCTCCACGAGCAACGTGCCTTCCTTTCCCTTTCTGAAGTGGTCTAGACAACCTAGCCCTAACTTTAGCCTGAAATATCAACATAACTATTCAATAAATTCTCATGCAATACGCAAACTATTTAGATATACTTGATAAAACAAATATCAAATGCTATAATCCGCCATA
Organism: Artocarpus hirsutus; assembly: GCA_946598075.1. Taxonomy (NCBI): domain Eukaryota; kingdom Viridiplantae; phylum Streptophyta; class Magnoliopsida; order Rosales; family Moraceae; genus Artocarpus; species Artocarpus hirsutus. The sequence continues at coordinate 103,866 of CAMOHE010053583.1, forward strand.
GACACAAACCTTGTTGCGTCCTTCACCTAACTCTGCATTGTTAATGCTTTTAGCACATGTCACTGCAGCATCATGGGTGTCGAAGGTAACAAAACCAAAATCTTTCCTCTTGGCAGATGGCATATTACGAGCAAGTTCTATCTTAACAATCTCCCCATACTTCTTAAGAAGCCCTCGAACATCAGCCTCCTCCCATGTTGCAGACAGGCCATCCACAAATACGGTTTTGACCTGCAAATTAATATGTGAAATTCGAGATTACAGAAATTAACTTCATATAAATTAAAATTGTTGTCTCACTAACCCCTCTCCCTCTCTTTTTCCCATTTGCAAGGAAAAATGCTTAAAGAGAAAACTACAAGAATAACTATTAGAATATAAAAATATGTGAGAAAGAGAATCTAGGAAGTCAATTCAAATTGTTATCTCTTCATTTAAAGAATTTACACCATTATAAAGGCTGTGTAAGCCAACAAATGAAGAATTAGAAGCTTTCCAATATAAGAGAACACCAATAACAAAACGTTAAATGACAAAGCTACGAATATCACGACACAAGGTTTAAATAGGACACTCCAGCCAGGCTTTGTATTCGAAATAAAATGCAGTAAAATTAGATCCAAAAGAATACCTGCGCCATAATTTCATCACCCGGGTCAATGAAGGAATCCGCAAACGAAACCTTGGCAGCCCTATCAACTCCAAATACAACATCCCTCTTTTGCAGACGTTTAAAGGCATCCATGGCCTCTGAACGAGATGAAAATTCCAAAAAGGCAAATCCCCGATTCATGCCATCATTGTTGCTATCTTCTACTAATGTCAAATCCTCAGCATTCTCAACTCCATAATGTTTCAGCTTCTCTTTCAACTGAAACCACAGTTGTAACCAAACATTCAACAAAACTAACAACTTCTGATGATCATGAAGTGGAGACTTTTTCTGACATATACTACTAGGTAGTAAAATTGAGGAAACCAACATACTTACAGCTTCCTTAGACCATGTCTTGCAAATGTTACCCAGAAAAAGAGTGTCGCTGTCTTGACTGGGAGTTACACCACATTGTTTCCCATTTATCTAAAAATTTTATTCATTAAAAGTGTAATTTACATGTGAAGAAATGTCAGTCCATATTCAAACTAAAAGATGAATAGTTACCACTGGATTTTTAAGCTCGGTAATAGCTCGTTTTGCTTGTTCCACTGTTGCAAAACGCAAGAATGCAAAACCCTTGTTCTTCTTGGTCTGAGGGTTCATCATTAGCCTGACTTCAGTTACTTCACCAACTGCACTGAAAACTTTTCTAAGATCACCCTCAGTCGCATCCTTATCTAGGCCACCCACAAAAACTTCAAACTCCTTACGCTTGCGCCTCTCCTTTACAACTTTATGGTGCTCATGTTCATCAGCGTCGGCATTTTCCACATGCTCCTCATACTCTTCTCCCTCAAGTTCTTCAAGTTCCTCCTCATCACCCTCATCTTCTTCACCTAGATTCTCTTCATGCTCTTCTTCCCCTTGATCTCCCACCTCTTGGACATCCTCTTGGTCAATTTCTTTCTCGTCATAGTCAATGCCAACATATTCTTCATTTTCATACTCAGGTTCATTATCCTCCAGGTCTAACCTTTCCTCTTTCTCATATTCATCAACAAATTCCTTTGTTTTATCTTCTGTCATAAAAATAGGGGTTGACAAGCAAGCCAGGTAAATGAGACTAATATTCCTTTATTATACAGAAGGAAACACGCAATCTAAGTGAATAAAAGACAGTCTTCATCCTTCTTAATTTCAAAAGGGTCTAGCAGAATTATAAATACTATCAATCAAAAGCACCAAACGCAAGCAAAACCAAAATTAAACCTCCTTGTCCATTCCCACTTCTCCTAAAAATCTAAAGACAGTATTCATAATCACTTTCCAGGTGATCCACCACGTCAGAATTGACAGGATAACATTCAAATTCATAGTGCTCAGCTCATCAGCCTAAGCTCCTGCATCAACGCAAGCCACAAGGCACCCGAAAACAGAACGAATACCAAACCAATCTGCTCAAGGCAGCTGATTTCCAAATGAAATTCCTAATAGCAAATGGACGAGCAAGCAATCCGCACAATGAAAACCTAGTATAAAGCAAACTGTAAAGACTCTGATTGAAAATGAATGAAGAATCCACTCGCTCTCACTTCAAACCAGTTGGGGGGAAAACATGAGACATAGAGAGAGATGAACAACCAAGAAAGGCATAACAGAAGAAGGCAACAAGTTTCAAAAAAAATTCCAATAATCGATCCAAAACACAAGTTTTTATGATAAAATCCTTATCAAATTTTCCAAAAAAAAAAAAAAAAATTTACTTCTCAAACAGTTGGGCTCGGCTTTCGCTTCCCCTTTGAAATCCAAAATCTGCTGATCGACAACGCTGGGTTTCTCCTCAACGACCGGTGGCTTTTCCTCCACGATTGGCTTGGCTTCGTTCTCGACTTCCTCTTTAGCCTCCGTCGCCGGAATCCGAACCTCCTCGACGGTCATCGACTCTTCTGGAACCTCCGGTAGCGGCTGGTTCTGCGCCTTTTGCGAACCTCTCGTGGTCCTCCCTGTCCTCCTCGGCCCAACCCCTCTCTTCACCGTTCGCGGCGGCATTCCTTCGCAACCAAAGTATCAGATTTTTAACAAACTTCTCAGTCGAAAACAGAGACGGAAACCCTAATTTAGCGATTTGAAATGAAATCGAAGGATTGCCCTGATTGGTTCTACGTTAAATAGTCTGAAATATTGTGGCAAGAGAAACCCTAGAAAAGAGCAAGAAATTCGCCAGTTGATTCGGCAAGAGTCAGGTTTTCACAAAACACAGCCAAAAAGGGAAATCACGCTAATGCTTTGATTGATACGAGTAAAAGCATGGGAACGTAAAGGGTGCAAGGATGTTAGAGATAATAATTGATACAATGGAATGTTTGATAGAAATAAATTAAAATAAAAAAAATAAGATAGAAAAATAGTATATATGTTTTATTAAAATTGATTTTTTTAAATATAGATAGATCTTGTGAGAAAAAAATTGGTAATAATATAAAAAAAATAAAGTTATTAATTTTTTTTTTTAATTAAAATCTTAACAAAAAATTTAAACACCAAATTAAGAAATAACGAAATAATATTTAAGCAAAATAGTAATTGTATTAATAGTAATTTTTTTATTTTTTTTAGTTTTTTTTACAATACTAAATAAAAGAAGATAAAATTATTTTCTTTTTACTTTTACATACCAAATAAATAAAAAGAAAATCAAAATCTTTCAATTTTTTACAATTTTTTTGTTTCATAGTTGTCTCTTCTTTTTTATTTTTTTTACTTTTTACCAAACGGAGTCTAAAAAGCCAACTTTTTGGCCTATCTACCATAGTATTAAAAATAATAACCATTTGGAATTTAATAGTATTTTCCTATTTTACCCTTCAATTTTTTTCCTTTTCTTTTGTTAGTTCCCTTTCTACCGCTCTCTCCCTGTGGATTTGCTTCATCCGTCTCTATGGCGTCGATCTCCTCCATTTCATTTTACACAACCGAACATCAAGACAGATCAATTACATGTTAGAACAAAATTGTGATGAAAACCATCACCACCCAGGATCATTCATGTCAAATCATCAAGAATATCAATAAGATGCGGAAGCTAACCTGAATCCATTGTTGAATGTGATTCTTGAGTCTCTTGGTTGAGGATCTTCCAAGTCTGGTACGTAAATCCTCCTTCACAGAATGCTCTGTAATTTCTCTGTAGATGGGGAACAGAAAAATGTTGTACGTGCTGACTTGGGGACCACAACCCCTTTATATAATTGCTAAACCCTAGCAATTATCCTTAATTACCAATTTAGCCCATTATAAAATTGATAATTACCCTTTTGGTCTCTACACATAGGAGGCTCACACTTAATGATGCATTAAAAGCCCAAAGCCCAAATTTGATCACTTTTAATTGGGCAACCTTATTTGATAGCCTTTAATTCATATTTATTTAATATATTAGCCCATATTTGGATTTTGATCCAACAATCTCCCACTTGGGCTATATATATGAAACTTTACAAATATGAATTATACCTTATGAGCTCATGAATTTTGCTATCAAAACCTTATGCATCTCAACAATCTTGTCCATTAACCATATCAATATAGGACCAAAGTGACCTTCGTTACATATGTCGTAACTAGACCCAT
>CAMOHE010053584.1:0-23788 GCA_946598075.1 Artocarpus hirsutus
CCAAAACTCCCACTATAAATGCTATGTCGGGACGAGTACAAACTTGAGTGTACATCAGACTCCCTACTACTGATGCATAGGGAATCTTCTGCATCTCTTTTCTTTCAATGTCATTATTGGGGCACTATTTGAGACTAAATTTGTCTCCTTTAGCTATAGGCGTGTCTCCTAGTTTACAATCTTTCATGCCGAATTTACTCAGAACCTTATCGATATAGCTCTTTTGTGACAACTCTAGGATACCCAGAAAACGATCTCTTAGTATCTGAACACCTAATACAAAAGAGGCATCACCAAGATCTTTCATCTCAAAATTACTTGTCAGAAATTTCTTGGTTTCATGCAGTAGGCCTATATCGCTGCTAACGAGCAGAATGTCATCGACATATAACACCAGGAATATATATTTACTCCCACTAAACTTGTGATATACACATTCATCAACGACATTTCCCTCAAAACCATATGAGGTGATGACTTGATGGAACTTATGATACCATTGATGGAAAGCTTGTTTAAGACCATAGATGGATTTTTTTAATTCACAAACCATCGACTTTGAATCTCCCAATACAAAGTTTTCAGGCTGTACCATATAAATTATCTCATCAATGTTTCCATTGAGAAACGCAGTCTTTACATCCATCTGATGTAGCTCTAGATCAAAATGAGCCACTAATGCCATTATGATTCTAAAAGAGTCTTTCGAAGATACCGGAGAGAAAGTCTCTTTGTAGTCTATGCCTTCCTTTTGAGTAAAGCCTTTGGTAACTAGACGTGCCTTGTATCTTTCGACATTGCCCTTCGAATCCCTCTTGGTTTTAAATATCCATTTACAACCAATAGGTTTCACACCTTCAGGCAATTCGACAAGGTCCCAAACATCATTGTCTTTCATAGACTTCAACTCACCCTTCATGGCATTAATCCATTTCTAAGAGTTAGAACTGCGCATGGCTTGACAGAAGTTGATCGGATCATCTTCTGTTAAACCAACGCCATCCTCATGTTCTTGGAGAAAGACGATATAATCATCTGGAATTGCACTTCTCCTCTCCCTAGTGGATCTCCTTAATGGCACTTCTTGAGGTTGTTGAGTTTGTTCTACAGGTGGTGCTAGAGGAGGAATTTCAATGTTGTCTTGATCTAGAACAATGTCAGAAATAGGAATCTGAACATTGCTATTTAATGCTGGAGCTGCATCTTGAACAATGATGGGTATAAAGACTTGATCACCGTCAATAGCAGATTCTTCTTCAAAGACAACATTTCTTATGTTTCCTTTCCCTCCAAACTCAACATCCTCAAGGAATCTTGCATTTCTTGTTTCGAAAAAGGATCTTGTTGTGGGATTGTAAAATTTATACCCTCGAGAGCGTTCAGCGTAACCAACAAAATAGCAGCTAACCGTTCTTGAGTCTAGTTTTCTTTCATGTGGCTTGTAAGGCTGTGCCTCAATTGGACAACCCCAAATATGCAAGTGCCTAATGCTAGACTTCTTGCTTGTCCAAAGTTCATAGGGGCTTTTGGCAACTGCTTTACTTGGTACTCTATTAAGGATGTAAACTGTAGTTTTTAATGCTTCTCCCCAAAGCGACTCTGGCAAAGAAGAATGACTAATCATACTTCTCACCATATCCTTAAGAGTTCGGTTTCGTCGTTCCGCAACACCATTCATGCTGGGTTTGCCCGGCATAGTGTATTGTGGAACAATTCCACACTCATTGAGGAAAAGTGCGAAGGGTCCTAGACGTTGTTCTCCTGATCCATCATATCTACCATAGTATTCTCCACCACGGTCAGATTTGACAGCTTTAATTTTCTTTCCAAGTTGAAGTTCAACCTTTGCTTTGAAAGACTTGAAAATGTCTAGGGATTGAGACTTCTCATGTATTAAATATAGGTAACCGTACCTAGAGTAGTCGTCTATGAACGTAATAAAATACTGTTGTCCATTCCAAGAAGCCGTAGGGAATGGACCACATATATCAGTATGTATAAGTTCTAAGACATCTTTAGCTCTTTCGGCACCTATTTTTCTTGTGTTTGTTTGTTTTCCCTTAATACACTCGATACAGATTTGAAAGTCTGTCAGATCTAAGGGTTCAAGAATTCCATATGACACAAGTCTTTGAATTCTCTGTTTAGAGATATGACCTAAACGTTTATGCCATAAGATAGCAGAATTCTCGTTTAATTTTCGCTTTGTACCACGTGAACTTGTTTGCAGTATTTCATTATAGGAACTAACAACATCAAGCATGTATAGATTATCAATGAACCAAAACCAATAAAATTTGAATTTTGGTAGAGACTAACTTTATTATTTCCAAACGAACAAGAAAATCTTGATTTGTCCAAAGAAGAAATAGAAATTAAATTCCGTCAAAAAGACGGTACAATATAAGTCTCAAATAAATCCAAATAAATTCCAGTTCTTAATCGTAATCTGAAAGTCCCTATAGCCTCCACCGTAACTTTATTGCCGTCGCCTACAAAGATGAATCTTTCAGCATCATTTGGCGGTCGACTCCACAGGCAACCCTGCATAGACATACTTATGTGAGTAGTAGCACCAGAATCCACCCACCAAGTATCTTTAGGTACAGAAGCTAAATTAACTTCAGAACAAACAAAAGTTAGAAGCTTACCCTTCTTTACATGCAAGGCGGCGTATTTGGGACACTCCTTCTTTATGTGTCCCGGCTTCTTGCAGAAGTAGCAGGTAAAATCCTCATCCTGCTTCTTTAGTTTCTTTTTCTGTTGAGAAGAACCTTCCACAGTTTCCTTAGCTCTCTTCTTTTTCTTGTTTTGAGAGGTTGAAGCCAAGTGAGCACTCTCAGTCTTATCCCGCTGCTGCCTCTCTTCTTCTTGCACATAGTGTGATATAAGCTCATTTAAGGACCATTTGTCTCTTTGAGTGTTATAACTCACTTTGAATTGCCCAAAGTGTGCAGGAAGAGAGATCAAAACCAAGTGCACGAGCAAGTCTTCAGACAGCTCTAACTTTAGTGACTTGAGTTTCGATGCGAAATGAGACATCTCCATGATGTACTCCCTTATGTTCCCTTTGCCCTTATATTTCATTGAGATGAGTTTAGCCAAAAGGCTACTTGCCTCCGACTTCTCATTTTTGGCAAAATATTGCTCAATTTCCTCATTGAACTTCTTGGCATTCTCGCTCTCAGTAATAGAGCCCCAAAATGCTTCAGGAATGGTGCATTTCATGATCATCAAGCACATTCGATTAGAGCGATCCCATTTTTCAATTTTAACCTCATTAGGGTTTTTTGCTACAAGAATGGGTCGCTCTGACCTAAGTGCAAGATCCAAATCCATACCACCGAGGACTATTTCCACGGTTTCCTTCCAAATTTTGAAGTTCGTCCCATTCAGCATTGGGATGTTATTAACTTGAGCAGAAACATTTGTAGCTGTAGCAATTGAGACTGAATAGAGAACAAAATGAATAAAATTAAAACAATACATATATGGGCCTTTAATTAAAATACCTAGCACAACATTAATATCTAGTCTTTGGATAGAGATATCAACTTGTAAGTGGTATTCTTGGCATAGTAATCAAATACTGATAATAATTCCTGTCAAAAAATAGTCTTTCTTTGGACCGACTATTATTTACATGGAAAACTTAACAATTATCACATATTATTACTACATATGAATATGTATTTCGGCCAAACATTAACCTTCTTTTGGGCCGATTAATATTCGTATGAATCTCACATACACAAATATCTTGACATTCTAAAATAAATTAATATACACAAAAGAGGCTACTTTGGCAGCATATTGTTTCAATTAATTTGTTTTAGAAATTAAACTTTTATATGGAAATGGGTACCCAAAAAAAAAATTTTGAATTTTAAGTTTTTTTTTTTTTTTTTAATAATAAACAACTTGTCGTTTGAAGAACAAAGAATTTATGCAACCATGCTTGAGAAAATGACATGTCATTTTAATGCAACAAAAATGACGCATCGTTTTGAGGCAAACGTGTTTAGAAGCCAACCTTAATAAAATGACATGTCTTTTAGTTTACTCAAAACAATGTGTCGTTTTAAACATGCCACTCACAGCCAACCTTAAGAAAAACGGCATGTTGTTTTTATTCAACAAAAACGACATGTCGTTTTAAACCAAATGACTGCTGCACGCTTAGTTAAAACGACTCGTCGTTTTTGGCTGTCTTCTTCAACCAGTCGGGTTCTACACAACCCGAAACGGATCCAAATTATAGACCTGTTTTTTTCTTTACCTTCTAGACACCAAAAACGATATTTTAAATCACAGAGACCTTAGAAAATCATTTACTTAATGATTTATAACCTTAGTTTTCATAAAAAATTCTTGAAAGCAATCATCCATATATGCACATATATACGCGCAAACATTTATATATATCCAGCAACTAAAGTACGTGTGTGTGTGCACACACATATATATATATATATATATATACACACACACACACTGGAATTTCAAACACCAAAAAAAGGAAAAAAATTTCAAAAAATGAAATTGAATTTTTTTTTTATAAACTTAAAAAAGGTGTTCATAAAACTGATAAAACAACCGGATGTATACAACCAAAATGCATATACAATTATGCCAAAAAATCCCAATAATCTAACGATGATAACCTGCTACTGATACCACTTGTAATAAATTGTAAAAATTGACTGTATTTTATATAGAATCATCCTAGAACAAATACACCATTAGGCCTAGGATCTATATCATGCCAGATTATTGAGGATTAATTAATAAATAAAATACCTGGGTCCATTGGTATTGATCAAATAGAGGAACCGGTGGTTTGTGATCTTCCTCAACCAAAACGCCTCAATTCCTGAAGGGACTATCGTTTCTTTTCCTTGTGGGAATATATGAGATCCTTCAATAAATTTTTAGAGGTCATAACCAATAAGTTCTTCAATTTGGAGTTTTCATGAAAGATAATTGGTAGAGTTAAATTTGACCATGTTTTAATTATAGATATGAACAATGGTGAGAGGTTTATTGGGTTCTTAGGCATTCGACGTGGCAACTTGTATGTTTTTGGCCATGATATGGTGGTCATGGAGGAGGGTGTTGTTGGAATTAAAAATTAAACGCAACAAAAGGAGCAGATCATTGAAAAAAAAATTTTTGAAAACTTTGTTCATCGAAAATAACTATATAATTTTAATTAATAATAGAAAGCTATGAGAATTTTTACAAACTTCTTGAAGGCCTATTAGATATCCTAGCTTCCTCTTTGATACCACAATCTTCCAAGTCAAACCTCCACACTAATGAAAAAACAAGTAGGCGTCAAACTGCAAAAACAAATTAACCTCACACTCTTTTGGATTTGCTATATACTCTATACATGAGATAGCAGACTTTTTTTCAGAGAAAGAACTCTCAATTTTTTCTCTTTGAGTATTTTGTAAAAGTTACATAAAAAGATATAGAGATAACTATTATCTTTATCTTTTTATATTTGAGTAATTTGTTATTTTTTAATTCATTTTAATTTATTTTAAATTTAAAATAACCACCCTATCAGAAATATAGGAAAGGGATATACTCTACGTTCTTTATCCTTTTTTAATTTGATTTTATTTTATTTTAAAGAATCACGTAAACATGATTCTTTTAAATTATATATATATAATATATATGTTTACGTTCTTTAATTATATATATATAAAATATAAAAGTTTACATATTTTAATAATATATATAATATATATAAGTTTACATAAATCACATTAATCATGATTTTCATATATAAATATATAAAATATATTTATATATAATATAATTAAATCTTAAATTCAAAAATAAATCATAGTTATTTGAGAATAGATTTTAAATTAATTAATAATTTAATTTTATGTCCACGTTAGAAAAGACAAAATATGGTCCTACTACACATATGTCACATAAAAAATTAAAATATATTTTAATAATCTTATTATTCAAATATTATCAATTAATTAATTTAAAACATATCTAATTAACCTCATTTATTAAATATAATCAATTAATTAATTTAACTAATACTCAGTTAGATGCAATAACATTTATCACATTATATTATATGTTACAAAGAACATTTTTCTTTGTCACATTTATATCTCAAGTATGAAATAATTAATTTGGAATTCAATAATTCCAAATTATATATATATATATATAATTTATCAAATGCATTAAATCCAATATAGTGTCATAGAGGTGGTATTGGGGCCCTATGAACCTATAACATAAGCTCCAACAAATTTCAACTATTAATTAAACTCTTTCATTAATGTACCAAATTTATTAATTTTAGTGTTACTCCACTAAAAAAATGAAACTGAACTTTTGAGATTATAGTGAAAATTACTTAAAGAAAATTAGTGAGCAATCCATTGATAATTATTATATATAAATCAGTCTTCCATAAATAGTTCATAATAAGAACTAGGTTCAATTTTCATTTACTTCTCTTATTACATCTTTATTCTTGAGTTTCAATAATTCTCTAATGAACAATTAATTCATAATCTTATTATGAACAAACGCTCCATTGTTCAAACATCGAATTATCACTAAAGAGAGTTATTTTTCTAACTTCCATAAAGAAAGAATGGATTCTATATCTATGTAATATTATTCCTAGCCATTTATTCCATTATGTTTTCAATATGCTAAGCTATAATCTGTATTTAAACAAATCTTACCATGCAAGTCAAAAAACATAATATCATAAACCGAAGTCTAATAAATACTCAAAATTAAGACTGTTATATATATGATCATCAAAGTGATAAATTTGAATAGTCTATTTGTAGTAGATGATTATTAGAGATTCATAATTTATATGGTTCAGTCCTATATATTTTATCATTATATAAAATACCTCCAATCTAATATCTTTACATTAATAACCTAGAGAATACTATTTCATTCTAAATGAGACTAAATTGTACTTGTAATGTTTAATTAAAGATCCCAAACTTTAATTAATTGTTACGAACTATTTAGATTATTATCTATAAATTTTATCCCTAAGCATATAAAACTTATATACTAAATTTATAGTCACATAAATAATCATGAAATTTTCTTGGTGTTTATAAAAGTATTCATAATACATATCAGCAACCAAAATAATTAAAAATGTTATTTTATTTATTTATTTATTTATATACAATATATACAATGTCGTAGCTTATAGAGCACTAACCCCAATAATTTCTCACCTGCCTTAAAGCAGGTGAGACATGTCTCTAAGACCTAAGCCTTCTAAATGTCCCTCGAAGCTCTTTACAGGTTACGTCTTAGTGAAAGGGTCAGCAAGGTTGTTTTCCAACTCTATCTTTACAACTTCCACATCACCTTGATGCACTATCTCTTTGATTAAATGATATTTTTGCTCTATATGCTTTCCTCTTTTGTGGCTTCTTGATTCTCTTGAATTTGCCACTACACCACTATTATCACAATACAGTGGGAGTGGTTTATCCATGTATGGAATGATTTTCAGATCATTTAAGAACTTAAGGAGCCAAATAACTTCTTTAACTGCTTCACAAGCAGCCATATATTCAGCTTCCATAGTCACATCAACAATACATGATTGTTTAATGCTTCTCCAAACTATGGTTCCACCACCAAAAGTAAACACTACTCCAGACGTAGATTTTATATGCGTCTTTGTCTGCTGAAAATCAAAATCAATGTATCTAGTGAGAATCAAATTCTCACCAGAATATACCAATATATAGCTTCTCATTCTCTCAAGATATTTGAGAATGTGTTTAACCACTACCCAATAATCTAATCCTAGGTTGGATTAATACCGATTGACTGTATCCACTGTATAGCAAACGTCAAGTCTTGTACACAACATGATATACATTAGACTTCTCACTACAGATGCATAGGGTACCTGTCTCATGTTTTCTTCCTCTCGAGGTACCTTAGAACACTTCTCTTTTAAAAGATAAAATCCATGACGTGCAGGTAAATTACCTTTCTTGGAGTTTTGCATCAAAAATTTTATAAGCACCTTATCGATGTGCGATGTTGGAAACAGTGCCAACAATTTGTTTTTGCAATCTCTTATGAGTTGGATTCCAAGAACATAACTTGCCTCTCCCAAATCTTTAATTTAAAATTGGTTGGCTAGCCGTTTCTTTACATTAGATAATATCCCTACATCATTCCCAATGAATAGGTTATCATCTACATAAAGAACTAAGAAGACCACCTTCTTATCTTTGATGTACTTGTATACACAAGGTTTATCAATATTTTGATCGAAACCATAAGACTTGATCGTCTCATCAAATCTTAAGTTCTAAGATCTTGAAGCTTGCTTAAGTCTATAGATAGACCTTTGCAACTTGCAAACTTTTTGTTCTTGACCTTTGACTACAAACCTTCTTGGTGCACCATATAGATGCTTTCCTTAAGATAGTCATTCAAAAAGGCAGTCTTGACATCCATTTACCATATCTCATAATCAAGACATGCAGCAATGGATAAAAGAATCCATATAGATTAAGCATAGTTATGGGTGAGAAAGTTTCTTCATTATCAACTCCCTCTTCTGGGGTATAATACTTTGCCACAAGCCTAGCTTTGAAAGTCTTAACTTTTCCATCCACTACTCTTTTCTTCTTGTAGATCCATTTAACACTCTATGGGTTTTATCCCTTTAAGTAGATCTACAAGTTCAAGACTAAATTGGAGTACATGGACTCCATTTCAAGGTTCATAGCGTCCAGTCATTTCTCCTTCTCAGAATCTTCCATTGCATAATGATCTGTCAATGGATCATCCTCACCATTATTAAAGATAGCAATATATGCTTCTCCAATTTCCCTATAGCAAGCAGGCGATCTCACAACCCTTCCACTATGTCGGGGTGGTATGATATTTAGATCTGGAGATGTGGTCTTCTCATCTTGTCCTTTGACAGCAGTTGTTGGTTCCGGTCTGATCTAATCAGAACATAACTCTTCAAGTACAATTTTTTCTATGAGGTTTATCGTTTGTTGTATAATCATTCTCAACAAAAGTGACATTTTTCGACACAAATACCTTCTTTTCTTGTGGACTATAAAACAATCCTCCCCTTGTCCCCTTTAGGTGTCCTACAAACAAGTATACTTCAAAACATGGTTCCAACTTCCTAGTCTTTCCTTTCAACACATGTGCTAGACACCCCCATATATGGATATGTTGCATACTAGGTTTATGACTATTCCATAATTCTAAGGGTGTTTTTGGAACAGACAAAGATGGAATCATGTTTAAAAGATATACCATAGCTTGTAGCGCATATCCCTAGAATGAAGTGGGTAATGATGAGTAGCTAAGCGTGGATCTCACCATGTCAAGCAACATTTGATTTCTTCTCTCTGCAACACCATTCTGTTGTGGTGTTCCAGGTGTGGTGAGTTGTGATAGAATACCATGTTTTATCAAATAGTCCTTGAACTCAGTATTAAGGTATTCCCCTCCTTGATTAGATCAAAGAGTCTTCGCCGTCTTTCCTAATTACTTTTTAGCTTTCACTTGGAATTCTTTGAATTTTCTAAAAGTTTCAGATTTCCTTTACATTAGGTATATGTATTCATATCTCGAATAATCATCAATATATGTGATGAAATATTTGTAACCACCATATGCTTGTACATTCAATGGACCATAGACGTCCGAATGTATTAACTCAAGTGGTTCCTAGGCTCTTTTGCCTTTTGTAGAGAAAGGCCCTTTAGTCATTTTACCTTTAAGACAAGATTCGCAAATTGGTAGAGAACTAACTTTTAGTTCCCTTAAAGGACCATCCTCTACTAGTTTGTTAATTCTATCAAGGTTAACATGACCTAATATAAGGTGCCATAGGTATGTTTCATTATCCGAAGAAACTTTTTGCCATTTGGGTTTTGGTTGTTCAACTTAGAACATTTTGGTATTGAGCAGTGATTTTTTGCTGGGCCTTAAAGTGTAAAGCCTATTTTCCAAATGTGTAGAACAAATATCCATACCATTTCTAGAAATATTAGCATAATTACCATTAAAAAAAATTAAATATTTGTTCAAGCAACCTAGAAACAGAAATTAAATTTCTACGAAAACTAAGAATATAATAAACATTGTCCAACATTAAAAACCTATTTTTAAAATAAAGTTTAACTACTCTCACTGCTCTTGCTGAAACAACTACTCATTCCTACTCTCATCATTTGCTCCCCATCAACAAGCTCTCTTGAAGAACTAAGCATCTGCAAAGAAAAACAAACATGGTTAGTTGCCCTGAATCAACTGTCCAGGGTGAAGTATCATCTTTAACTAAAGAAGCTTCAAAAACTAGTAAATTTGATTTACTGTTGTTCTTATTTTCTTTGAGCTCCAAAAGATTCTTCTTGCGTGCAGTTTCTCTTCTAGTGCCCAATTGCACCATAGTGGAAATATGTTCCTTTAGGCTTCTTTTGCTTTGAGCTCCTTTTGTTGTTTTTGCTTTTGTTCCATTTAGGTTGTCCTCCATTCTTAGACTTACCACTTCCTTTAATTCTCTTTTTTCTCTTTCTGTTCTTTCGAGTAGAAGAGGAAAGTTGAGCTTCTGCAACATTTGCCTCACCTTCTTTGGTCCTTTCTTTTGAAATAGACTTGAAGGTTTGTAGCTCATTAAGCAACATAGTTATGTTATATTTCATCTTGTTCATAAAATAGTTGCTCCTAAATTGAAGGAATGTAGGGGAAAGGGTTCCAAAATCATCCACACCTACCTGGCTTCATCTCTCATCGTCCTATTTACCTTGGCCTTATGGAGATGGTTAACCATGCTGAGAACATGTTCTCTAATCGAAACCCCTACCTTTATTTTGGCATTCATCATAGCCTTAACGGCTTCATGACGTGCCTTTTTAGAAGGTTTATCAAACATGTCTTGCAGAAACTACATTATCTCATAAGCAGTCTTCATGCTTTCGTGTTTCATCCTAAGCACGTTAGACATACCAGCCAAAAGGAAGTAGCGGGCCTTGTTGTTTGCCTCGATCCAATGATCATATGCTTCTCATACATTACGAGAGACATTGGCAGCAGGCGGTGGAAGACATTCTTCCATCAGGACAAACTTATAATTTTTGCAAATTAGTACAATATTCATGTTACTCTTCCACTTGATAAAATTACTTCCGGTTAATTTTTCATTTGATAGAATAGCAACGATTAGATTAGACATTATTCCTGTAATAAATAAATGAATGACATAAATTAAGCTATTGCATAAACATATAAATATACATTTTGGAATAGTAAACGTGATACAAGATGCATATGGGAAAACACATAAAATATTTTACTAATTCCACCATTATTCAATTTTAATAAATAAAGTGTCACTATAGAGTAGGTCAAATTATTTATAAATTGAATTGAGACACTCTCAATTAATAAATATATTCAAAATATCTCATATTTTATATATTCATTAATAACCATTTATTTTTATCAAAATACAATTAACAAATTAATTATATCTTTATGAGAGTAACCCACTTTCAGATTTTAACAACTTAACTCAAAATTGTCACCGTAGGGTAGGTCAATTTTGAAATACATTATAAAATCTTATCTCTTAGAAGTCAACTTGTTATTAATTTAAATGGACACCCTCTGTAGAGAGGACGAATTTAAAACATCACGAGGTCCCTCATAAATCTTACGATGTTGTGCTAGTAGTAGATACCACAGGTTATATTCTTGTATTGCTGTCCCCCACTCATTATTTTAAAATGATGTGTTTTATCTTATAAAACATCCTATGTTTCATAATTCTAGTAAATAAAACTAATTTTTTAATTACTAGATGTTATTTTGTGTTAATAGGATCCTATCCTATTTACACTTAAATAAATTACTAGATTTTCTAAAATCTAAATTTATTATGAATTATCTAAGCTACTCGACATTAAACAATTTAAAATTAGATATAGAATTAATATGAATTTTACTAAGTTTAAACTATTAAAACTAAAATCTCATTATTTGGTTGATTAATAGAACAAATTAAAATAAAATTTTATAAAATCAACCCAATTAATTTAATCTCATTAAATTAATTCTAACATATATTAAATCATTTTATAAACAACTTTATGAAATATGAAATAATATGCAAGTATATACATGTCATGTTACAATAACTAGAAGTGGGCACTTTCATAGATGACATGTTATAATGCATGAACATGTTATCACGTGAAATAATAACATGAAAATAAAATAAATAATGGACTTATGACTAGGTCCTTTTGGATAATTAAATTACAACCCATAAGAAATAAAATTAAAAAATTACAGGGGTCTTCTTGTAACTACATATTCCTAGCTCTAATTTTGTAGCCTTCACTAGGTAGTTTACTGTATAAAAAACCAGTGGTTTACTTTTGAATTTGATAGGCCCAAGTTCATAACTGGGCCAGGAGTCCATTGGATTACTAAAGGTAACCCAACTGACTTCATCTTCTTCATCAAAGTTTTGTTCACATGCAGCGTCCTCCTTTGATCTTCTACGACGACCTGTGGCTGCCATTGCTCCAACTCCGAGCACACCCGCCGCCCAACTACTTCTGCCCATGGACTACAACCTCTGCTGGGGAGAGCATCTTCATGGTGTCGGATAGCCCAACTCATCGGCTGGCCACAGTTGAATGCCACAGCCACTCAAAACTAAGCTAAGGACTACAAGGC
Source organism: Artocarpus hirsutus (assembly GCA_946598075.1). Taxonomy (NCBI): domain Eukaryota; kingdom Viridiplantae; phylum Streptophyta; class Magnoliopsida; order Rosales; family Moraceae; genus Artocarpus; species Artocarpus hirsutus. The sequence continues at coordinate 12,766 of CAMOHE010053584.1, forward strand.
TAAGCATCGCTGCCTTCATTGGCTGAGCTCTACCACAACATAGAGTCAAACTCCTTTGCCTGCTTATCTAAACTGTAATGACCCGCCTACGTGGCTGCCACTTAACTTAAACATAATCGTAATTTCAACAAACTTTAACATAAAGTACTGAAAATTATAGGATAAAACTTTTTCTTTCTCAAATGGATTCTTAACATATAACCTTTAAAAGAATAAAAATCCTTTATCAAAACTTAATTCCATAAAGGTAACAATGACTTTTTTCTAAAACTTACTTTTTGAAACCTGACATAATAACATTAATTTCTTAAAATTAGTAACAACATAATTGTAATTCTAATTTCCAAAACCTAATCCTTTGCATACTTCACAACACCAATTTTCTTGAAACATAATCATAATAATTTTCTCAAAATATTTCCTTTGAACATAAGACTAATTATTTTAAAAACCACTTTCTTTAAAACATTTCTTTATGTTCAAAAGAATTTTAAATCAAATGATGGAATTAATTATACTAAATGCTTTTTAAAACTTCCTTAAAACCATCATAATAATTTCTCTAAGAACAACCGCCTAAACTTTTATATTAATAAATTCATAAAATATATTCATAAAGTTCTTTCTTTTAAAACATTTTTCGTAAACGTTTTTTATTAAACATTTCTAATACGTTTTTCATAAAACGTCCTTCATAAACCTTTCCTTGAAAACATAAAAATTATTTTTCATAAACACTTAACGTAAAACAAAAACACGCATAAATTCGTAAATTAATAATGTGAAAATATTACATTACGTGAGCGGTGTCTATTCCCATCTCCACCATTCGTCCGCCGCTCACCACTGCCCATCAATGTCGTTGATAGGTTTTCTTACCTACAACATCAACATACTTAAATGAACTTTCGCTCAACAAATAGGAAATTAGTCTCGCAAAACATAATTTAAACAAAAACATTTTAAATAAAAATTATATGCATGAACATTTTATGTTGTCTTATCAACTTGTTTTATGCTTAATCATTTAAACCATAACTTATCTTGTTACTTAACTTTTCTTATCTTATAAACTTTAGTGTTCGTACCAGCTTCACTAATCATGAGATCTTTAGCATGATGCTTCCCTTGTGGAAGACTTGAGACCATTGAACACTGAGGTTTTACTTTAACTTTATTTGTGTATCTCATATCTAGGAGGTACAACTTTAACTTTACTTTTAGTACCTCACAACAAGGAGGCTGGCATGACATTTTCTTTTTATCTTTGTTTTACCTTCTTTTTAACCTTAGTGAGCATATTAAATGCTATCACATTATATGCAAACTCAATTACAAATCATAACTTGTACTCTCAAACTTATTGCATAACAAATGTAATTTTAAACTTATAACTAAAGCCGTAAAACTTTATGCATTAGTAAAATGAAAACATACTTTAAACATAATTATTGCAAATATATTGCAAATCCACACTACATTCATCACTTTACATGATCATACCAAAACATGACATGGAATATTATAACATAATAATTCAAATTATCATAACATACAGCACATCATAACATACAAAGTGTAACAATTCATAGTTCATGCATTTTCATAACTTTTTATGAACACATTTAAAACATTTTATTTTAAAACTATTCATACTATAGGTGAGATTCCTACTTAACTAGACTCTAAGTTAAGTGGGTTTAGTTGTACCTTACTGTATCTACAGTATGCGAAACATCTTTTGCAGTGCTCCTCGAGCAACCATGAATGGCTAGGAATGCTTTCTGGAGATCATACATTGCTAGACACATCATTTTGAACTCCATTGCTGTAGTTTGAGTCACCTCGATCTACGTACAGTCAATACTAGATGATTTTTAACGAAGTTGAATTAGCTTGAATGGAGGTCACCATTGCGTTCAGAGCATCAAAATGAGTCAGGAGGCGATCTTGGATCTTCGATCGACGGTCCAAATCACAAAATCCCAAAGTCATGGTTGATCGACATTGATTGACCGTTGACCGACTTTGACCGGTGTTGATCGGACTCTGTTGGCAACTGAGCTTAGGCCTACCTCCTAATTTGACCCTTCTAAGTCCAATGGTTGTGTCAATTTCACCTAATTCCATCTCTAACATAGTAGATTGTGAGGTACAACGTTGATAGAAATGGATGAGCTCGGATCTTGATTCTCCAACGGTAGAAACCAGAAATTGGCTTGTGGGCATTTCTGCTCATATCCTTCTGACTATTTCCCCTCCATTGCCGCCCCTCAACGCCGTCAACATTGATGGGAATTGAAGGACTTGTGACAGCCCACAGCGGTGTTGGCCGTTCTTTGACGAATCAAGTTCCTCCGATGCAATTGATCGAGGGGTTTTATTCCCCTTGATCCTTTGATCGTTTTGGGCTGGAAGGTGTCAATCAAGGTCATGGGAGTTGGCAAAATCGATGTTGGAATGGCAGCGGCAACGGTGGTTGATGGACAGAGCAATCTGGAAACTATTGAGGTGGGTTTTGTTCCTCTCGTTGTGGTGGTCACGTAGGAACAAGAATAATGTCGATCGGACGTCAGACGACAAAGATATCTTGCCAAAAAATTTAGGTTTCTTTGCCACTTCAGGCTGCATGTGTAGCTTACTTCGGTGGCATTTTGGATGGCATGACACATTGTTGGACTCAGCTCGTCGAGAGCTTTCTGTTGGTGTGGGAGGTGTTGAAAACGAACACCAAAATCTTGATCGAGATTTGAGGAGAAAGAGCAAATGTAGAAAGAGAAAGTAGAGGGACAAATAAAATCTAATTTTTTGTGGGATTTTCTCCTTTTTTTCCCATTTTGCTACATTTTTCAAATATTTAAAGATGCTTTTGTTGGTCTTAAAAATCTATACTGTGTCATGGTGGAATTAATCAAATTCTTGATCCATAAACTTGAAATTTCCATACACATAACTGTACACTTAACTGTACTCTTACTTTACTGATATCATATAGGAATTTCCACATAATCATGGTAAGTTGGGAAATTCCACTTTTATCACATAATCTCAATTTGAATCTTTTAAATTGAGATTCTTATAATTGCCACCACTATAGCTCATACATGAAATTAATGAATCATAAAATTTTAATTTAGCACATTAAAAATAACTATTTTAATAGACTATCATAACATTTCAAGTACTTAACCAAGTAATTTTGGAAAAATCTCTAATTAATCACATTGATTAATTTTTTGGATTTTTTCTAGTCGTTACACGAACAGCGTGAGCGGCAGCACTCAAGGCTGAGCCATAAGGCTCAAGGCCGAGTACTACAGCCGATGTTTGGTTTACAGCCCAGCACAGAATACCACAACTATCCTAGTCCAAAACCAAGAACGAGGGTGTTGAAGGATTTTTACTTGAAGTCACTGTGGTGGTTTTCACGTGATTGGAGAAAAAAAAAATTCGTGCATGATTTTATGTTGCATTCCCTTTTTGCACGTTAATACGTGATATGATGCTGCAAGTTTTTTTTTTTTTTTTTGCACGTTAATACGCGATTTCCTTCTGCATGCCTTTTTTTAAAATTATGATGAAAGGGAAAACTAAAGAGAAAATAATAATAATAATAATAATAATAATAATTACACAAAGCCTATGCCTTCTTATAGGCTTACACAAATTTAGTCTAAATCAAAATGAATATAAAACTATTTATCCAAAAAGACCATATAATTTACAACCAAAAATCCATTCATAAAAATTACTCATTCATCACAAGAGCAAAATTAGTAAAAATTCAAAGTGCCCGCAAGCATGCATCAAGAACATAATATTATCAAAATAAAATCATGTCAATTAAAATTATATATGCTATAACCCACTTTGATACCATTTATCAAAATTAAAAATTAAACGCAGTGGAAGGAACGGATTGTTGACAAGTAAAATTTTTTTGAAAACTTTGTTTATCGGGAATAGCTATATAATTTTAATTAATAATAGAAAGCTTTGAGAATTTTTACAAACCTCTTGAAGGCCTATCAGGGCATCTTAGTTTTCCTCTTTGACACCATGATCTTTCATGCTAAGCCTCCACACCAATGGAATGACGAGTAGGTGTCATACTGCAAGAATAAATTAATCTCACACTTTTCTAGATCTATTATGTACTCAACACATAAAAAGCAGACCTTTTTTTTCAAAGAAAGAACTCTTAGGCTTTTCTCTCTGAGTATTCTGTAAAAGTAACATGAAAGATGCAAAGATAACTATTATCTCTATTTTTTTATATCTAAGCAGTTAGTTATTTTTCAATTTATTTTAATTTATTTTAAATTTAAAATAACCACCCTATTAGATACATAAGGAAGGGATATACTCTACATTCCTTATCTCTTTTTATTTTATTTTATTTTATTTTATTTTATTTTGTTTTAAAGAATCATGTAAACATGGTTCTTTTGAATTATATATATAACATATAAATTATATATACATTTATGTTCTTTAATTATATATAATATATATATAATATATATAATTTTATGTATTTTAATTATATATATAATATATAAGTTTACATAAACCATGTTAATCGTGATCTTCGTGTACATATATATATATAATATAACTAAATCTTAAATTTAATAATAAATCATATTTATTAAAGAATATATTTTAAATTAATTAATAATTTAATTGTGTGTCTTTGTTGGAAAAGACAAAATGTAATCCCACCACACATGTGTCACACATAAAAGTAAAACTATATTTTAATAATCTTATTATTCAAATATTATTAATTAATTCATTTAATGTTGGGGACTTGGTTTTGAAAAAAGTTATTGTTCAACAACTCGGGCTTAGATCCTTTAGATCAAAATGGGACGATCCATTCAGAGTAGTCGGTATTATTCGACCAAGCACCTATAAGATTGCTAAAATCGAGAGAAATGTGCATGCCTACCCATGGAATGTCGAGCACTTGAAGTTCTATTGCTAACATAGGCTAGATCACCTTTTTTTGACATCTGGCCCTCATTCTTTGTAAAACTATAAAGATCAAATGACTAAGGTAGAATACAAATGTACAAAATAAAATCAATGAAAAATGAATTCAAAAATTCTTGAGTAAAACAAGGGCCGAGACCACAACCTAAGTCAACCTCAGCCTACCTCTTCATAACTCTGAACCTTAAGGACGGCCAATTAACTCTTAACAGGGCGGTGCATTTTAACTTCCTACAGGGGGCTAGTTAGTATAAATCCTAACCATAAGTAAACTTTAAACACTAGTCCAATTGCACCATGGACTACCCGACCAACAGTTATACTAAGTACTAGTAGAGAGCCGGTGACTAAAATTCTCGAGTATAACCAATCAAAGAAATTTGAAAGTGTTCAACAAGTCTAAGGGGTACAAGGGTATTGCAGCACCACGATGCCCTATAAACCTAAGCAGGACATGTCCCTACCTGGCAAAAAATATATGCAAAAAAAGAGGAGAAACAAATAAATTAATAACATCAATAATTCAAGCACAAGAACTTAGAAAAATTATTAGAATTTTATTAAAACAATCTAGGGAGGTACAATAACCCAGCATCTCTTATGCCTGGGCAAAAGAAAAGGATGAAAGTTAGAACCTTAAGTCAGAGCTGAGCATCGTCCTCAACGTCTTCGTCACCCAAGTCGACATCCTGACTATCCCCCTCGACCAGTGCTAGAGTCTCCTTTTTTCCTACCTCTTCTTCCCCTACCTCATGGTCGACGATCAGCAACCAATCCATGATGGTGGCCTTAGGATGCTTCTCTAGCAAGGGCTCTTGTAGGTCCTTCATTTTGAAGTAGTATTGGTTGGTGAATTTTTCGGACAACTTGAATTTGTCAACTGCTTCAATCAATCTACCTACTAGCTTCTCCCGAAGGAACTGTCATATTCCCCTTGCCTCTTAGGTCCTTTCCCATTCCCCGAAAAGGACTGCCTGAGCCTGTTTGCCTCCTCCTAAACTTTTTGGGCTTCCTCTTGATCCTATTCAACCTTGCCCTGAGCTCTTCTAGGTTGGCGTCAACTTGAGCTAATTTGCCCTCTCTCTCCTCAAGCTTCTTCTCACTTCTTTCTTCTCTTCAACGTCCTTCTTGGCATTCTCTCGTTGAATGTTGGCCTGACGCTTGTCCATAAGGTCGGTGAGCTTTAGATTCACACTGACCTACAAGACAAAGGAGTTAGTGGAAGTAAAAATGAGTCAAAAAGGCTCAAAATCCCAAACTAATCTCACCTAGATGATTTGCTGGAAAGCCATGCTATTGCAGTCCTGGTAGGACTGATTCTGGATAGAGAAAAAGGATTCCTTGGGCACAACCTCCCTGAGATACTCAACCATGAAGGGGCACAATAGGCGACTCCTCCTCGTCGACTCAATCGACAAAGGAACTATTGCATGAGGTGGTGGAGGAGGTGGAGTTTAAGTGCCTTGGCTCGTCAAGGCCCCATGACTTGTCTGCGCTTGGGATAGATCACTTGGAGGGGCAAGTTCTAGGGGCTACTAGGCCTACTCAGGCCTCATTTTCTTAGAGCTGGTGACAGTTGCTAACTTGCTCTGACAATGGATATCTTCCATATGCTTCTGTCTCTCCTGCCTAGAAAGCTACCGAGAAGGCATGTTTGCCAAATAAAAAGAAAGAAAGTCAAAATTAGGTCAAAAAAAAAATCCTCAAGTCGAACCTCCGATTTAGAGTTGGCCTAACGAATAGAGTAGCCTAATCACGTCCTCAAGGTCTTCATTATTAATAGGTGGCCCCAATTCGAGGAAGCCATCAGAAGAGTCCTCGAAGCTAGATGATGATGGCTCCCTTGCTGGCCACCCGGATAGGTGGTGCTCAACCCGGGGACATCGATGACATTGCGCCTTGCAACTGTCACTTGCTTAATTGGTCAAGCAAGTGGAACGTAGTCTCGGTGGGGATTGGTCAAATTGGACCCCCTGAACTAGCCATAATTGGCCAGATTGGTCTTTCAAAGCAGAAACACTTGCTACCGAAGAGCCTTAGGCTTGGTGTGAAGGTCCTCTATCAACGCTAGAAGCCTCCCCAGGACCTAATCATTGTATTTACATGTAACTAAATCCATAATCCCCCCCACCCAGAAATTGAAGGAAAAAAATGACTTCTCTTGTTGTAGTTCAACTCTGGCAATCTTTTATCGAAGCAAAGGACACTATACATTTATGGTTTAACACCAACCTTTGTCTCTTCTTCAGGTGCAGATACAAGTCCTAAAGCTTTGTGATTTTAAGATAAACATCTTTTTTTAATGTTTTAATTTCTTTTCTTCTCCGTATTCTTCTTATTTTATCCATTTATTTGTTTATTTTGTATTGTCTCCCATTAAAAAGTCCTGCTCCGCCATTGTTTGAGTCAAAAGAGATTAGCTAGACATTATTCATCAAACTTCTTCACACGTGAACTATTCAATAGATCTATTTTGTGATAACCTATCAGCCTTATTTATTAAAGTACTTCCTACAACAACATTTGAAAAATTGATGCGTAATCAAATGTATTGACTTAAAGATTTTCTTATAAATATCAAAAGCACCAAGTATGTTTGCATAATAGGGAGATGATTATACATTGTACCTTTTTTTAAGGTTTTCACCCTATTGAGTTTTACCTAAAAAAATTTTCAATGAGGCAGTCTTTCAAAACCGTAATATAAACAAGAATATAATGCTCTTTTCCCTCAAATTTTTTTTTTACAAAGAGTTATTTTTTCTATTAAGGTTTTAACAAGATATATTTTTATTTAAGGACAACGAAGAGGGAGTGTAAAGAACATGAATGCCAACTTTCATTAAGGCATTTTGATTGATTCTCACATATGAAAGCTTTCATTGAGACAAACTGACGAAAGCTATTGTAACTTGCCATATTGATTGGCATCATGAGGAAGCAAAGGAAGCTGAAATTGTGTTCCTATAAATACGCATTCCTTCATCTTGTAATAGACATCAACGAGAAGTACACTTGAAAGAGAATAGTGAGAAGTAGAAATACTGAGGGAAAAAAGTGTGTAAGATGGAGAGAGAGAGAGAGAAAAGAACGACTGAGCGCATTGTTAAAATAAACAGAGATATAAATTACGTAGAGGGATTTTTACATTCCAATTAATTGCCCCACTAAGCAGCTCAAATAAGCTCTCACTCTAATTTATTAGATAGAGAGAAATAAAAACCAAATGATGAGACCGTAAAAGTAAATATTTTCTAAGGCTTAAAGCATTTTTTTATGCTTTTATTTCTCATTAATCTTCTAATTAATAGCATTTTTATGTTAATAAGTGTTTTTATGTCTTGGTGTGTAAATATGTTTAAACATGTGTTTTTAGTATGTTTTTATATTCAATAATATTTTTGGTTAATTTTAGTATTATTTCGATGTGTTTTATAAATGTTTAGTTTGTAAATAATTAAAACCATAAAAATATATTATGTGATTTTATTTTGAGTCTTAAAGTATTTGTAAACAAGTTTTGAGTTTGTAAATATGTTTTATAATAGTTTTAGTCATTTTTAAAAATATTTTCGAGTCTTAAAAATCATATCTGTGTCAAACCAAAAGAGAATGAAATTTTAGAAGTTTGTAATTATTTTGTGTGTTTTAAAGTAAAATAAAAATTTTTAATAATTTTTGTAAACTTTTATTTGTAAAATAATTAATTTTAAGTGTATTTGTTAATTTTAGATTTGAAATATAGAGGAAAATAGAGCAAAATTGCGCAAAAGCAGGCAAAAACGGCCTCAATGCACAAGATACCAAAAGAAATTCAAAAATAAAAAGGACATGTGGCGAGCTCTATATCGTCTATCGCGTCGCCAAATTGATCCGAACCATCCATGTGTCTTGATAGTCCTTAGAACATGTGTCAGATTATGTGGAGCAGTCCCATGGCACATGCCTTTTTAGCCATTAGATCTACTAACTTGCGTCTCATCCAACGGTCCAGGTCAAGGTCCAAGGGTCCCACTCAAATTCTTCAATCTTAGCCATTCCTTCAGTCCTAGTAGTCAGATCTACGGCCACGAATTGTCCGTCTAAGTACATGCCTCACATCGAATCTCAAATAAAAATTCGCACACTGATGGTTGTCTTACGTGGTGAAAGAAAAGAAAAAAATATAAAACAATTTTATAAGCTTCAACGTGATTCTCGTGATTCAAAAGGGGGGTGGGGAGGGGCGCGCTGTTTAGAAAAAAAATAAATAAAAATATAATAAAACTAAATAATAATAATATTATTATTATTATTAAATAATAATGAATAGTACTATTTTTACTACTATAAATTGGGGGTTCTTCCCCTGCCAAACTCACTCTAACAGGCCTAAAGGTTTGCAAGCTTCAAAGATCCATTTATGGATTGAAGCAAGCATCTCGGAGTTGGAATCTTCGTTTTGATGAAGCAATCAAAGAGTTTGGTTTCATTAAAAATAAAGATGAGCCTTGTGTTTATAAGAAGGTTAGTGGGAGCACAATAGTCCTTCTAGCACTATATGTTGATGACATATTACTCATTGGAAACAATATCCCTACTCTACAAAATGTTAAATCATGGTTAGGGAATTGTTTCTCAATGAAAGACTTAGGTAAAGCTGCCTATATTCTAGGCATCAAGATCTATATAGGGATAGATCTAAGAGGCTTATTGGCCTAAGTCAGAGTACATACATTGACAAGGTATTGAATAGGTTTAGTATGCAAGATTTCAAGAGGGGATTCTTGCCCATGTCACATGGACCTAGTCTCAGCAAGACTCAGTATCCAATGACATAGGATGAGCGAGACTGCATGAATAAGATTCCATATGCTTCTACAATTAGATCTATCATGTATGCAATGTTATGTACTCAACCTGATGTCTCATATGCCTTAAGCATAACCAGCAGATACCAATCAGATCTAGGAGAAAGTCACTAGGCAACAGTCAAGAATATCCTTAAATATTTGAGAAGAACTAAGGATGCATTCTTACTGTATGGAGGAAAGGAAGATGAGCTTGGTGTAAGTGGTTACACAAATGCCAGCTTCCAATCCGACAAGGATGACTTTCAGTTGTAGTCAGGTTATGTGTTCTATTTGAATGGAGGTGCAGTGAGCTGGAGAAGTTCAAAGCAAGACACCGTTGCTGATTCTACAATAGAAGCTGAGTATATAGCCGCCTCAAAAGCAGCTAAGGAAGCAGTTTGGATCAAAAAGTTTATTATTGGAGTGGGTGTTGTTCCTAGTATATTAGATCCAGTAGACTTGTATTGTGATAATAAAGGGGGCCATAGCACAGGCTAAGGAACCTAGATCACATCAGCAATCCAAACACATTCTCAGGCGTTATCATCTCATTCGAGAAATCATTGAGAGAGGAGACATGAAGATATGCAGAGTACTTACAAATGACAATGTTGCTGATCCACTCACTAAGCCTCTTCCATAGCCTAAGTATGAGAGTCATACTAGGTTAATGGGTATTAGATACAACATTGATTAGGCCTAGTGCAAGTGGGAGATTGTTAGTAATGTGCCCTAGGCCAATTACGTAATGACCACATTTTAACTTTGTTACATTTGTATTTTATTAATAAAGAGGTATTTTCATTATTATTTTTTATTATAATTCTATGAATAGCTAATTCTGCCTAAGGTCATCAAGTATGTGACTTGATAGTAAAACTCTTAGGTGAAAATTGAATTATATTCTAAATTATCCCTAGTCAGTCATTATTATTGAGATAATAATGAATGAAGATTAGTATGAAGTTTGACTGATGATTATGTTTTACTAATCATATGTATGAGATACTAAGTCAAATCATAGATACAAATTTGACAAATGATGTATTGGATCGACCCGCTATGAGAATACTACATGGATAATTGTCATAAGTGATTCTCATCACAATAGTATTATCCTAGTCCTCTGACCTGAAATCACCATTGTTTCCTACATGACAAGTTCTATATTTTGACACAATCTAATATTATCT
>CAMOHE010053585.1:19283-29572 GCA_946598075.1 Artocarpus hirsutus
AGGGTGTGATTATTTCAGTTGACCCATTTTGTCGCTCATAGTTTGATGGCTAACAATATACTAAAGTTGTTGGCAAGAGGGCACAAGAAACTGCCCTAGTGAACCCCCAGGAGGTTTATTTACCTAACAAAATTATCATATTCCATTTTCAGTTTAGACGTACTTTATAGAATCAGACCAGAATTAAAAAACAAACAAACAAACAAACAAACAAACCCATGGTCCAAACTCTAAGGTTCCTATTCCAAAATCCTATCCCTATCCCTTACATTCTCGAAGAAAAAGAGAAAAATATCTTTGGAGACTTAGCACTCATCGATCCCTTCATTCTCACATCAATCATTGTTGATTAGAGAAACCTCTTGTTGTACAACTTAGAAGATAAAGCCAACAAACCGCATCTCATTGCCCTTCTACTCTCTTCAACAGCATCATCATCAATACCAGCCACTTCCTCTTCTTCAGCCTTAATAAAAAAGGTTTCGCCACCTTTTCGCAATCTTGTCCATCAAGAAAACACTCGGCAAAACAGTCAAATCCCACTCAGAAGGTGAGTGTCACCTCTCACAAAACCCTAGCAAAGCAAACCCTAGCAGAGCGAACGAAGAGAAAAGAAAATTAATTTGAACCATTCCATTGTTGACTTTCTGTGTTAATCACTTGTTTTTTTTTTTCTTCAATTGATAATCAACTGATTTTGGATTATAATTATCCACGTTATCAGATTTTATTAGGAGAATTTCATTGCAAAGAATAAAAAAAAATCCTACCGATTGGACTTTGTTTGAAATGTTGATAGAATCTAACTTTTAGAAACACACGTAACTAAAATCCTATTTGTTATCATTTATACTAGTCAAAAAGCACACGGTAAACAAATTAAAAAATAAGTTAAGAAACTTAAAAAAAAAAAGAAGAAAAACGTTTCCAAAAAAAAAAAGTTTCAGAAAAAAAAAAAAAAAGAAAAATAGTTCAAAAGAAAAAAGAAAAAAAAAACATTTCAAAAGAATAAAAAAAACTAAAACGTTTTAAGTTTGGAGCGTTTTAAGAGCACCACATGAAACTCATTCTCTCTTTACATATGATAAAGATTATTTTGTTATTAATCAATCAGCATCAGTTTCTTCTTTTTTTTTTTTTTTTCTTGGAGTGGTCAATGAGTCCATCCAACTTCTAACCCAATAAAAATTGTGAGGTGCCGTTATGCTCTAACATAGTCAAACAAGGATTTTTCTTATGAATCTAGGAAATAAAAGAACTTAATTAGGAATTTATGACTCCAAAATAAAAACACGTTTTTTTTTTATTGAATTGAAAAACTAATATGTCGGCAGCTTAAAAATGTCAATCCTCATGAAATTTGTTGCAGCCATGAATCTGATGTTGATATGCAGGCGCCATTATGGTTATTGGTCCCCACCCTCCATATCTTTGCGACTTGCTCTCATCTCACCCCATTTGGTCGCTTTCGCTGCCTCTCACCATTACCTTTCAGTCCTTTTATATTATTTTACATAATATACCTATGGAAAACACCTCTCACTCATAATAACTACTCCCATTTATTAATCATGTTTGTTTTGTATTAACATGTTAGGCAATATTGTCGTAGAGCAGGACGTATTTTAGTCATATCGCATGATTATGTTAGATCTTCTAGAATCTCATTTATTTATATTTATATATTATTTAATTTGTCATATGATTTGAGATGATTTTTTTTTTGGTTGAAATATGATTTTGAGATGATTTGAGTTTAAAATATGTGTCCAACAAAAATGGGGTTTGAAAAAGGTTTAAAACGGTTTGAAAACTCCTATTTGTAGACATAATTTTGGATTAGAAAATTTTTATATTTTTGAACTAGAAAATCTTTATTAGGATCCCTCGGTTTTGCATATGTTTCATACGTTTTACGAAAAAAAAGTATTTCTAAATCACATAATAAAAAAGAAAATACTATATTTTTTTATATATAAATATGATATATTTATTTATTTATTTAGTAGCTCTCTCTCCATTGCCATTGCATTTACACCCCACTTTCCCTCTGACGAAATTATATTTATTTGATATAAATACTAACAAAGCGGCACAGAAAAAAAAAAAAAAAAAAAAACAGAAAAACGATATTATTTTCTAAATTTAGTTTTGCAGCGAGGCATATTTATAAATACCTCACAATAACCACTTTCCTTCCTCGCAGTCAGATCTCTCCCTCTCTCTTCTCTTCTTTTTCTCTCTCATCGGGTATCAAATTCTTCCTCGTCCTATTCTACCATCGTCTCCGAATTCTCCAACCGTGTAACAGAAACATTTTCTTTCCCGGAATCTGGGCACACCTTCAATTTCTTTCTCCTGCATTCGACCTCCATTTTCTGTAAGTTTCTCTCTCTCTGTCTCTCACATTATGCACAGTAATTAAATGCAGATTACATAAAAAGTCTAGTTTTTTTTACTTAATCCCTGTCCTAATCACTGATTAACGCACCAAGATTTTGGACCCAGATCTCCAACTACGTTATGAGTGTATGTGATGATTGTGTTTGTCGTTTGTCTGAGTGAGAAATGTGGGTCGTCCCGTGGCTTTTATTTTTATATTTTGGGTTGGTGAGATCTGGTTCACTTATTGGCTAAACTTCTTTCCACAAATCTGTTAGTTGGGTGTCTTTATTTTTTGGTTTGACGGTGGATTTTATTGCATTGCATTTATGGGCTCTGTTTATTTGTTTCTCTTCTCTCTTTCCCCAACTTTTTATGCTCATTTGTAAGCATATGATTTATTATTGGCTATTGCATTCCGGTATTTACCAATCCTTATACTGCATTTGTCCAATCGCCTTTTTTTCTTTTGTAATTAAGTAGAACTTTTATCCTCGATAGTCGATATCAATTTTATTGATTAGTACTTCTCTCTCTCTCTCTCTCTCTCTCTCTCTCTCTTTCTCTCTCTTGTATGCATGAGAGATTATTATAGTTGTGTTTCTTCTGTTGAGAATTCTTTACCATAATGTCTTTCTGGGATTTTTTTTTTTTATTTTTGGAACAGAAACTTTCCATTGGCTTTATTAACGGGAAAGTAGATTTTATTATTATTATTATTATTGTTAATATTTTACTGGGAAAAGTAAGGGGCATTTTTCTTCAAAATACAACAACAAAATTGGCCTAATTTATCCTGAGAGTTATCGGTTGGGATTTAACGTTTTCGCACCTCAAATGCTCTGTTTTCCTTGTATGGTCATTTTGTTCTCACCTCATTACATGCTTACACAGACAGAATATCTACAACACATAAAAGTCTCATTCCATTTGCTCTTTTGGATCTTGTTAATACATATTATTTTTCATGTCTTCTTTCTATTGACGTTTTGACAGTCCGAACTACTTTGGTTTTTTATTTTTATTTATTTATTTTTTTTTTTGTAGAACTTATAGGATATGGCTGCCGGGTATAAACCGAAGAACATCCTCATAACCGGAGCCGCAGGCTTCATTGCATCTCATGTTTGTAACCGACTCATCCGAAACTACCCCGAGTACAAAATTGTTGTACTCGACAAGCTCGATTACTGCTCAAATTTGAAGAACCTCCTTCCTTCGCGATCATCCTCAAACTTCAAGTTCATCAAGGGAGACATTGGCAGTGCTGACTTAGTCAATTTCATCCTTCTGACCGAGTCCATCGACACAATAATGCACTTTGCAGCCCAGACCCATGTCGACAACTCCTTTGGTAACAGCTTCGAATTTACCAAGAACAACATATACGGGACTCATGTCCTCTTAGAAGCCTGCAAAGTCACTGGTCAGATCAAAAGGTTTATCCATGTGAGCACGGATGAAGTCTATGGGGAAACTGAAGAAGATGCCGTGGCTGGAAATCATGAGGCCTCTCAGCTTCTCCCCACAAACCCATACTCTGCTACAAAAGCCGGGGCAGAAATGCTTGTTATGGCATATGGGCGGTCATATGGATTGCCCGTGATAACTACCAGAGGGAACAATGTATATGGGCCTAACCAGTTCCCCGAAAAGCTTATTCCTAAGTTCATTCTCTTGGCTATGAAAGGAAAGCCTCTTCCTATTCATGGAGATGGATCAAATGTCAGGAGTTATCTGTACTGCGAAGATGTTGCTGAGGCTTTTGAAGTTATTCTTCACAGGGGTGAGGTGGGCCATGTCTACAACATTGGGACCAAGAAAGAGAGGAGGGTGATTGACGTTGCCAAAGAAATTTGCAAACTTTTCTCCTTGAACCCGAACATGCAAATTGAGTTTGTTGAGAATCGGCCATTCAATGACCAACGGTACTTCTTAGACGATCAGAAGTTAAAGAACTTGGGATGGTTTGAAAGAACCACATGGGAGGAGGGCCTGAAGAAGACGACGGACTGGTATGTCAAGAATCCTGATTGGTGGGGCGACGTTTCTGGAGCACTGATTCCTCATCCAAGAATGCTTATGATGCCTGGAATTGAAAGACAATTTGATGGACCGGACGTCAGCAACTCCGGTTCCACTCCTACTGTAGATAATTCTGCTCAGAGTCAAATGGTGGTTCCTGCTCCGAAAAACAAATCACCTACTCAGGATTCATCCCTGAAGTTTCTGATTTATGGTAGAACAGGGTGGATTGGAGGCCTTCTTGGGAAGATCTGTGAGAAACAAGGAATCCCTTTTGAGTATGGAAGAGGGCGATTGGAGGACCGGGCGCAGCTCTTGGCAGATATTGAGAGTGTTAAACCGACCCATGTTTTCAATGCTGCTGGCGTGACTGGAAGGCCCAATGTGGATTGGTGTGAAACTCATAAACCCGAGACAATTCGGACGAACGTTGTTGGTACGTTAACTCTGGCAGATATCTGCAGAGAGCATGGACTCCTAATGATGAATTATGCCACTGGTTGTATTTTTGAGTATGATGAGGCACATCCTATAAGATCAGGGATTGGGTTTAAGGAGGAAGACAAACCTAATTTCACGGGATCATTTTACTCGAAAACCAAAGCCATGGTAACTAACTCCTTCAACCATTCATTTCTTCTCCTGTTTTTCATTTTGAGAGGTTTATCAGTCTACCAATTAGCTCAATTCTCTCTTTACAATCATTGTACCAGGTAGAAGAACTTTTGAAAGAATATGATAATGTCTGCACCCTTAGAGTCCGAATGCCAATATCATCTGATCTGAGCAATCCTCGGAACTTCATAACAAAGATTGCACGCTATAACAAAGTAGTTGACATTCCTAACAGCATGACTATCTTGGACGAGCTTCTTCCCCTCTCGGTTGAGATGGCAAAGAGGAACTGCAGGGGCATTTGGAACTTTACAAACCCTGGTGTTGTGAGCCATAATGAGATCCTAGAGTTGTATAAGCAATACATCAATCCCAGCTTTGAGTGGGTCAATTTTACGTTAGAGGAACAAGCGAAGGTCATTGTCGCCCCGCGCAGCAACAACGAAATGGATGCATCTAAGTTGAAGAGCGAGTTCCCTGAGTTGTTGCCAATCAAGGATTCACTTATTAAGTACGTCTTTGAACCCAACAAGAAGAGCTTTGCTTGATTTCTTAATCAAGTATTATTACTAGGAAGGGACCTCATTACCAATATCTGCAATTTTTTTTTAGTACAAAAGGTCTGCATTTTATTTATTCTATCTGCTCCATTATTTATTGGTAGTTATGGATAAAATTCCACAAAGGATGGTATCATTTCTTATTGGGTTTAGTTTGAATATTGTCATAAGGAGCTCTGTTTGCTTCACAATACCTGAATATCTATTGAAACTCTGTCCATGTAATTTTGCCAATAATACTGTTGGAGTTATTTTTTTTTTAAAATTGAAATTGGATTTCCACTTAATCATGTTCATTTCCAAATATCTTCGTTTTGTCAAGTCTACTTGTTCGTCGGAGCTTCTTTGTAGGAAAGTGTTAATTTTGTAGATTTTTGTCTAACAGCATGCATTCCATCAATGGCGTGAAACTTTTACTTTTTTCTTTTTTCTTTTTCTTCGCCCCCCTAATTTGGGGTACAAGAGAAAAAGGTGGCCCTAACTTTGGACGCTAGATATCTTCTTTGGCCTCACAATGAAGCTCCGGTTTGCGTAACGTCTTATCATGCAGTGAAGCATTTTCATTTTGAGCCTGTGTGTTTTGAGAGCTCTTTAGATTTTTTAGACTTAAATGTAGATTTAAGTTTTAAGAATATTTTATATATATGTTTGTTTTCTTCAAAATCTGAATCTTTTGAGTATCAAGAATTCAAATGTTCAGAGTTTTGACTTCCCTTAAACTTTTGATACTTGGATATCTCTGCTACAGTAAAAAGTTAAAATTTCTCTCTCTTATATTTGAGGAAAAAAATCATTTCTTCATTTGTTATCTAATTGAGATAATTCTTTTTTCATTGTGTTCTTAATGAAGAGAGTAATAAATTAAGATTCATATTGCATATTTTTTAGGATCATTAACATTAAATTTTTATTAGATTTGTTGATAAATTAAAAACTATTTTCACTATCTCTCCAAATACAAATTTCAATTTATTTAATACTCATATTAAAACTTAAATGCGTATACAAACGTTAATTTGGATAACAATTCAAATCACTAATTTAAATTTTAATTCAAATCACACTAACTCAAATCAAATTACTAATTCGAATCCATTTACCAAACGGATTTAAATCCAATAGTTAAAAACTTAATATTCCATCAGCTAAAAATTTAAATCCAGGTTTTTTTTTTCAGCAGTAATCATGTAATGCTCATAAAACTCGTGAATTCAAAGCATGCGCTAAGGGTGCGTTTGCTATGTTTTGTTAGTACCAAGAATTGTGTGATTTTAAAATAAGACGACGATATAATATATTGTGAAATTTAAAAATTAATATAATGTGTAGTGTGATATTTAATATAAAAAAAATATTTTTGTGTTAGACTGTATTTTATACTTTAACTTGAAATACAAAAGTGACAAACATCTTAAATATTTTAATAATATCAAAGACCAGAACAAGGGTATCTTGACCCCAACCTCGAGGACTTGTTTTTAATCCCTGTCTTGACTCCAACCTCGAAGACTTGTTGTCAACTCCTATCTTGACCCCAACCTTAATACCTAGTCCCAATCTTAGTTTTAGAATCAGTGTTGAAGCCGAAATCGAGCAAAAAGCCTAAATTTTACCGTTTGAAAATTCTTATATTAAAAAGAATACAATATAATGGTCAACAACGATGCAATGTATTGCAATATCCTAATAAATGGCACAAAGTTAGAACACCATATTGTATACAAATTATAAAAAAGGGTATGATACAATTCATTTTGATACAAATACAAAATAATGCACCCAACACAGCTAAAGCGAACCCCAATCCTTAGTGATCTATGTTTGATCAAAAAGAGAGAAAGGTAATAGTATCACCAATGGCCTAGTGACTTAGTGACTGAAGCTTTCATTATGTTACTCTATTATGTATATTATTTTTATTTTTTTAAGCAACTCACACACACACATATATATATATATATATTACTCTTTTAGACAATTTTTATTTATACTACAATATGTGAAAAGTACTTATGCCATAAATTTTATGCATGTCTATTTAAGTCATATCGTGTGTCCTTTCATGATATTTTTTATGTCCCTTCATGATACATTTCACCATGATATTTTTCATGTCTCTATCGAAACATGTGTTTTTTAAAGATATTTTGTGTATCATCTGGATATTCTTTCTGGGAAATTTTAAAAAAATGAGTTAAGAAAATTTGAAATTTGATGAATGACCTTTTTTTTTTGCATTAAAAAAAGGTTTTTTTCTAAGCACCGAAACTGTCCCAGTTTTTTCAGAGAAAAAAGAAAAAAGACTATATCGAAGAAAGGAACCTAACCATGGTAAAAACAAAAAAGATAAAACTATTTTAATGTCTAAAAAATTAATTTTATGATACTTAAAAACCAACCAAAAAAAAAAAAAAGAAGACTTTTGCCCAAAAAATTTTTTGGGCGGAGTCCGACTCTCCCCTTTTTTTCTTATATATATTTTTTTTCTCCTACCTCTTTCTATCTTTTTTCTTGCTACGGCCTGCTCATCTCTGGGGCCAAAAAATAGAAGAAAAAACAAAGAAAAAAACAACAACAACAATAGAAGATGCAAATGATCGAACTCTATTTGGCCAAGATGGAGGTCAAAGATCCGATCAATCGGATCCGACGAAGTTACAGAACCGTCCATCATCGATTGTCCTTGGAGTCTGTAAGGTTATTGCAATGACTTGTGATGTTGTAAGAAGACGAGACGCAAGGTAAGGCATTAGATTCGGCAACGAGCTACAAAGGACTGCCAATGCACGAACAAGCAGCAGCAGAGCTTCTCCGCCATAATTTCCTCGATCTGCAACTTCTGCGACGGGTGACAATCCACACAGTTAGATTCAATGACGAGTAAAGGACATTGATCGGACAATGAGATGACAAAGACTTTCTCCCTTCTGTCAGTGCCAATGACTACGAACACAACCATGACAAAGGTGAAGACGATCGGATGATGAGATGATGCCGGCAAACCTGCCATTGTAGATGTGGAGAGAAAGAGAGGGGATGATGATGCCAGGGAGAGAGAGGAATGAAGACGTTGGGAAGAAAGCGATGATGCTAGAGAGAGAGACAACGCCGATGAGCCTCTTGCATGGTAGAGAGTGCAGAGAGAAAGAGAAGGACGAACAGAGGACTGAGGGATAGAGTGAGAAAGGGGGGTGCGAGAAGAGAGAAAGGGGGGAAATCATGAACAGTGGATGGGAAAAAAGAAAAGGAAAAAAAGTGACATTAGTTTTTTCCATTTTTGTTTTTCGTGGAATGTCATTTTTTTACTATTATTATTGAGTACACTACTTTTATTTTTCTTTAATTCATACAACTTCTTATAACTAAAAAAATTAAAATACCCTTAAATAACACTTGTTTGCTTAACTCTACCCCAAAATACTTGTAATCAATTATATTTTTATACTATTTGAAAGTAGTTTGTTTCAAACTTTCTCTTAAAAGTCATAAACTTGAAAAACAATGCCACAAAAATGGTATTTCTAAAATTGATTCGTAATTTTCTCTATATTAGAGCAACTTACAAGAATGCCTTCTAAATACACCGTCTTATTAAAAAGGCCTTCCAAAAAATTACTTACTAAAATTGCACTTTTATTAAAAATTAGAAATTTATTAAAAGATCAAGTTACCATTCCTCCCATTCACTCATGCGGGATGCCAAAATGGAACCTCCTAGGTTCTGTAACACCCCGAAGTTAATTAAATGTAATTAGAATATTAAATGGTGAATTAGTGTGCCATGATAAGTGTTTTAAACTTAATTTGATTACTTTGTGAAAACCTTGTATTAATTACTTTTGATGATTTTTGATTATTCTAAATTGTTTTTGATTGTTAATTTAAGTTTTAATAAAACAATTTGATTTGAAAATAGAGTGTGGTTGCACACAGTTTTATGCAACTGCTTTCTCTTTTTCTTCTATTTATTTCACTTTCCTCTCTCTCTCCTCATTTCTCCCGTGCATCTCTCTCTCCTCTCTCTCTCTTCCTCTCGGTTCACTCTCACTCTCTCTGTCAATCTCTCAAAATTTTTGAAACAAATTTCGTTTTCAAGCTTCGGGCTAGGAGATCGAAGGCTCGGGAACAAGATTCAACGACAAGAACAACGTTTTCAAGCTTTGATTCGAGGTTAGATTTTAAAATTCAAAGTTTTTCTATTTTTCAAGATTTTCTTGTATTTTGAAATTTTGAAGTTTTTAAGTCTAGAAAAGCTTCGATCTAAGTTAGATTGACTTAGATTAGCTAGAATGTAAACTTCATTTCATCAAAAACGGATTAGAATCAAGATTTTTCATTTTTCCTCTATTTTCTCTATTTTTGGAATTTTGAGAAAATGTTGTTCAAAACTTGTTTTAAATCATTGAAAAGTGTTCTATTATGATTTTCTATTGTTTATGATGATTATTTATGCCTGGGAATTGAGAAAACATGTTAGATTTGAAGATTTAAATTCGGACATGCCGAGACCCGTGCGTGAAAATTTCTGGAATTTCCCAGATCGGCTTCGTGTTCGGCAGGCCGGATTCAAAGGATCGGCAGGCCGGATTCATCCGACCGGCAGGCCGAACCTGAAGATGTTCGGCCGACCGAACCTGTTCCTCCGGCAGGCCGAACTGTGCAGGCCGAAGCAGGGGAACCGGCAGGCCGACCGAGCCAGGGAAAATT